>JAXCGZ010021256.1:0-62201 GCA_037179515.1 Halocaridina rubra | reverse complement strand
CATTCGGGATATGGAATAACCAGATAAGCACATTACATATGTGAAAACATGAATCATTTTTTACCCCGACCGGGACTCGAACCTAGGACTTATGATTACTAAGTCAAGGCGCTACCACTACACTACAGAAGGTTAAAAGGAATCCAACCTTATAGCTTATATCTGCTATACTTAGGAATGAACGCATTCTAACTGAATGCCACTATGTTTATATTACAGATTCCTCAACCTCACTCGTGGCTTCATTTTAGCATTAAATTCAATTCCCAATCTCATTCAGGCCATGAAATAACCAGATAAGCACATTACATATGTGAAAATATGAATCATTTTTTGCCCCGACCGGGACTCGAACCTAGGACTTATGATTACTAAGTCAAGGCACTATCACTACACCACAGAAGGTTAAAAGGAATCCAACATTATAGCTTATATCTGCAATACTTAGGAATGAACGCATTCTAACTGAATGCCACTATGTTTATATTACAGATTCCCCAACCTCACTTGTGGCTGCATTTTAACATTTAATTCAATTCTCAATCTCATTTAGGACATGAAATAACCAGATAAGCACATTACATATGTGAAAACATGAATCATTTTTTACCCCGACCGGGACTCGAACCTAGGACTTATGATTACTAAGTCAAGGCGCTACCACTACACCACAGAATGTTAAAAGGAATCTAATCTTATAGCTTATATCTGCTATACTTAGGAATGAACGCATTCTAACTGAATGCCACTATGTTCATAATACAGATTCCCCAACCTCACTCATGGCTTCATTTTAGCATTAAATTCAATTCCCAATCTCATTCGGGCCATGAAATAACCAGATAAGCACATTACATATGTGAAAACATGAATCATTTTTTACCCCAACCGGACTCGAACCTAGGACTTATGATTACTAAGTCAAGGCGCTACCGCTACACTACAGAAGGTTAAAAGGAATCCAATCTTATAGCTTATATCTGCTATACTTAGGAATGAACGCATTCTAACTGAATGCCACTATGTTTATATTACAGATTCCCCAACCTCACTTGTGGCTTCATTTTAGCATTTAATTCAATTCCCAATCTCATTTGGGTCATGAAATAACCAGATAAGCACATTACATATGTGAAAACATGAATCATTTTTTACCTCGACCGGGACTCGAACCTAGGACTTATGATTACTAAGTCAAGGCGCTACCACTACACCACAGAAGGTTAAAAGGAATCCAACCTTATAGCTTATATCAGCTCTACTTAGGAATGAACGCATTCTAACTGAATGCCACTATGTTCATACTACAGATTCCCCAACCTCACTCGTGGCTTCATTTTAGCATTTAATTCAATTCCCAATCTCATTCGGGGAATGAAATAATCAGATAAGCACATTACATATGTGAAAACATAAATAATATTTTACCCCGACCGGGACTCGAACCTAGGACTTATGATTACTAAGTCAAGGCGCTACCACAAAACCAAAGAAGGTTAAAAGGAATCCAACCTTATAGCTTATATCTGCTATACTTAGGAATGAACGTGTTCTAACTGAATGCCACTGTGTTCATATTACAGATTCCCCAACCTCACTCGTGGCTTCATTTTAGCATTTAATTCAATTCCCAATCTCATTCGGGCCATGAAATAACCAGATAAGCACATTACATATGTGAAAACATGAATCATTTTTTATCCCGACCGGGACTCGAACCTAGGACTTATGATTAGTAAGTCAAGGCGCTACCACTAAACCACAGAAGGTTAAAAGGAATCCAACCTTATAGCTTATATCTGCTATACTTAGGAATGAACGTGTTCTAACTGAATGCCACTATGTTCATATTACAGATTCCCCAACCTCACTCGTGGCTTCATTTTAGCATTTAATTCAATTCCCAATCTCATTCGGGCCATGAAATAACCAGATAAGCACATTACATGTGTAAAAACATGAATCATTTTTTACCCCGACCGGGACTCGAACCTAGGACTTATGATTACTAAGTCAAGGCGCTACCACTATACCACAGAAGGTTAAAAGGAATCCAACCTTATAGCTTATATTTGCTATACTTAGGAATGAACGCATTCTAACTGAATGCCACTATGTTCATATTACAGATTCCCCAACCTCACGCGTGGCTTCATTTTAGCATTTAATTCAATTCCCAATCTCATTCGGGCCATGATATAAACAGATAAGCACATTACATATGTGAAAACATGCATCATTTTTTACCTCAACCAGGACTCGAACCTAGGACTTATAATTACTAAGTCAAGGCGCTACCACTACACCACAGAAGGTTAAAAGGAATCCAACCTTATTGCTTATATCTGCAATACTTAGAAATGAACGCATTCTAACTGAATGCAACTATGTTTATATTATAGATTCCCCAACCTCACTCGTGGCTTCATTTTAGCAATTAATTCAATTCCCAATCTCAATTAGGCCATGAAATAACCAGATAAGCACATTACATATGTGAAAACATGAATCATTTTTTACCCCGACCGGGACTCGAACCTAGGACTTATGATTACTAAGTCAAGGCGCTACCACTACACTACAGAAGGTTAAAAGGAATCCAACCTTTTAGCTTATATCTGCTATACTTAGAAATGAACGCATTCTAACTGAATGCCACTATGTTCATATTACAGATTCCCCAACCTCACTCGTGGCTTCATTTTAGCATTTAATTCAATTCCCAATCTCATCCGGGTCATGAAATAACCAGATAAGCACATTACATATGTGAAAACATGAATAATTTTTTACCCCGACCGGGACTCGAACCTAGGACTTATGATTACTAAGTCAAGGCGCTACCACTACACCACAGAAGGTTAAAAGGAATCCAACCTTATGGCTTATATCTGCTATACTTAGGAATGAACGCATTCTAACTGAATGCCACTATGTTCATATTACAGATTCCCCAACCTTACTCGTGGCTTCATTTTAGCATTAAATTCAATTCCCAATCTCATTCAGGCCATGAAATAACCAGATAAGCACATTACATATGTGAAAACATGAATCATTTTTTGCCCCGACTGGGACTCGAACCTAGGACTTATGATTACTAAGTCAAGGCACTATCACTACACCACAGAAGGTTAAAAGGAATCCAACATTATAGCTTATATCTGCAATACTTAGGAATAAACGCATTCTAACTGAATGCCACTATGTTTATATTACAGATTCCCAAACCTCACTCGTGGCTGCATTTTAACATTTAATTCAATTCTCAATCTCATTTAGGACATGAAATAACCAGATAAGCACATTACATATGTGAAAACATGAATCATTTTTTACCCCGACCGGGACTCGAACCTAGGACTTATGATTACTAAGTCAAGGCGCTACCACTACACTACAGAAGGTTAAAAGGAATCCAACCTTATAGCTTATATCTGCTATACTTAGGAATGAACGCATTCTAACTGAATGCCACTATGTTTATATTACAGATTCCCCAACCTCACTCGTGGCTTCAATTTAGCATTTAATTCAATTCCCAATCTCATTCGAGTCATGAAATAACCAGATAAGCACATTACATGTGTGAAAACATGAATCATTTTTTACCCCGACCGGGACTCGAACCTAGGACTTATGATTACTAAGTCAAGGCGCTACCACTACACCACAGAAGGTTAAAAGGAATCCAACCTTATAGCTTATATCTGCTATACTTAGGAATGAACGAATTCTAACTGAATGCCACTATGTCCATATTACAGATTCCCCAACCTCACTCGTGGCTTCATTTTAGCATTTAATTCAATTCCCAATCTCATTCGGGTCATGAAATAACCAGATAAGCACATTACATGTGTGAAAACATGAATCATTTTTTACCCCGACCGGGACTCGAACCTAGGACTTATGATTACTAAGTCAAGGCGCTACCACTATACCACAGAAGGTTAAAAGGAATCCAACCTTATAGCTTATATTTGCTATACTTAGGAATGAACGCATTCTAACTGAATGCCACTATGTTTATATTACAGATTCCCCAACCTCACTCGTGGCTTCATTTTAGCAATTAATTCAATTCCCAATCTCATTTAGGCCATGAAATAACCAGATAAGCACATTACATATGTGAAAACATGAATCATTTTTTACCCCGACCGGGACTCGAACCTAGGACTTATGATTACTAAGTCAAGGCGCTACCACTACACTACAGAAGGTTAAAAGGAATCCAACCTTATAGCTTATATCTGCTATACTTAGAAATGAACGCATTCTAACTGAATGCCACTATGTTCATATTACAGATTCCCCAACCTCACTCGTGGCTTCATTTTAGCATTTAATTCAATTCCCAATCTTATCCGGGTCATGAAATAACCAGATAAGCACATTACATATGTGAAAACATGAATCATTTTTTACCCCGACCGGGACTCGAACCTAGGACTTATGATTACTAAGTCAAGGCGCTACCACTACACCACAGAAGGTTAAAAGGAATCCAACCTTATAGCTTATATCTGCTATACTTAGGAATGAACGCATTCTAACTGAATGCCACTATGTTCATATTACAGATTCCCCAACCTTACTCGTGGCTTCATTTTAGCATTAAATTCAATTCCCAATCTCATTCAGGCCATGAAATAACCAGATAAGCACATTACATATGTGAAAACATGAATCATTTTTTGCCCCGACCGGGACTCGAACCTAGGACTTACTAAGTCAAGGCACTATCACTACACCACAGAAGGTTAAAAGGAATCCAACATTATAGCTTATATCTGCAATACTTAGGAATGAACGCATTCTAACTGAATGCCACTATGTTCATATTACAGATTCCCCAACCTTACTCGTGGCTTCATTTTAGCATTAAATTCAATTCCCAATCTCATTCAGGCCATGAAATAACCGGATAAGCACATTACATATGTGAAAACATGAATCATTTTTTGCCCCGACAAGGACTCGAACCTAGGACTTATGATTACTAAGTCAAGGCACTATCACTACACCACAGAAGGTTAAAAGGAATCCAACCTTATAGCTTATATCTGCAATACTTAGGAATGAACGCATTCTAACTGAATGCCACTATGTTTATATTACAGATTCCCAAACCTCACTCGTGGCTGCATTTTAACATTTAATTCAATTCTCAATCTCATTTAGGACATGAAATAACCAGATAAGCACATTACATATGTGAAAACATGAATCATTTTTTACCCCGACCGGGACTCGAACCTAGGACTTATGATTACTAAGTCAAGGCGCTACCACTACACTACAGAAGGTTAAAAGGAATCCAACCTTATAGCTTATATCTGCTATACTTAGGAATGAACGCATTCTAACTGAATGCCACTATGTTTATATTACAGATTCCCCAACCTCACTCGTGGCTTCAATTTAGCATTTAATTCAATTCCCAATCTCATTCGAGACATGAAATAACCAGATAAGCACATTACATGTGTGAAAACATGAATCATTTTTTACCCCGACCGGGACTCGAACCTAGGACTTATGATTACTAAGTCAAGGCGCTACCACTACACCACAGAAGGTTAAAAGGAATCCAACCTTATAGCTTATATCTGCTATACTTAGGAATGAACGAATTCTAACTGAATGCCACTATGTTCATATTACAGATTCCCCAACCTCACTCGTGGCTTCATTTTAGCATTTAATTCAATTCCCAATCTCATTCGGGTCATGAAATAACCAGATAAGCACATTACATGTGTGAAAACATGAATCATTTTTTACCCCGACCGGGACTCGAACCTAGGACTTATGATTACTAAGTCAAGGCGCTACCACTATACCACAGAAGGTTAAAAGGAATCCAACCTTATAGCTTATATTTGCTATACTTAGGAATGAACGCATTCTAACTGAATGCCACTATGTTTATATTACAGATTCCCCAACCTCACTCGTGGCTTCATTTTAGCAATTAATTCAATTCCCAATCTCATTTAGGCCATGAAATAACCAGATAAGCACATTACATATGTGAAAACATGAATCATTTTTTACCCCGACCGGGACTCGAACCTAGGACTTATGATTACTAAGTCAAGGCGCTACCACTACACTACAGAAGGTTAAAAGGAATCCAACCTTATAGCTTATATCTGCTATACTTAGAAATGAACGCATTCTAACTGAATGCCACTATGTTCATATTACAGATTCCCCAACCTCACTCGTGGCTTCATTTTAGCATTTAATTCAATTCCCAATCTTATCCGGGTCATGAAATAACCAGATAAGCACATTACATATGTGAAAACATGAATCATTTTTTACCCCGACCGGGACTCGAACCTAGGACTTATGATTACTAAGTCAAGGCGCTACCACTATACCACAGAAGGTTAAAAGGAATCCAACCTTATAGCTTATATCTGCTATACTTAGGAATGAACGCATTCTAACTGAATGCCACTATGTTCATATTACAGATTCCCCAACCTTACTCGTGGCTTCATTTTAGCATTAAATTCAATTCCCAATCTCATTCAGGCCATGAAATAACCAGATAAGCACATTACATATGTGAAAACATGAATCATTTTTTGCCCCGACCGGGACTCGAACCTAGGACTTATGATTACTAAGTCAAGGCACTATCACTACACCACAGAAGGTTAAAAGGAATCCAACATTATAGCTTATATCTGCAATACTTAGGAATGAACGCATTCTAACTGAATGCCACTATGTTTATATTACAGATTCCCGAACCTCACTCGTGGCTTCATTTTAACATTTTATTCAATTCTCAATCTCATTTAGGACATGAAATAACCAGATAAGCACATTACATATGTGAAAACATGAATCATTTTTTACCCCAACCGGGACTCGAACCTAGGACTTATAATTACTAAGTCAAGGCGCTACCACTAGACTACAGAAGGTTAAAAGGAATCCAAAGTTATAGCTTATATCTGTTATACTTAGGAATGAACGCATTCTAACTGAATGCCACTATGTTTATATTACAGATTCCCCAACCTCACTCGTGGCTTCAATTTAGCATTTAATTCAATTCCCAATCTCATTCGGGTCATGAAATAACCAGAAAAGAAAATTACATGTGTGAAAACATGAATCATTTTTTACCCCGACCGGGACTCGAACCTAGGACTTATGATTACTAAGTCAAGGCGCTACCACTACACCACAGAAGGTTAAAAGGAATCCAACCTTATAGCTTATATCTGCTATACTTAGGAATGAACGCATTCTAACTGAATGCCACTATGTTCATATTACAGATTCCCCAACCTCACGCGTGGCTTCATTTTAGCATTTAATTCAATTCCCAATCTCATTCGGGCCATGATATAACCAGATAAGCACATTACATATGTGAAAACATGAATCATTTTTTACCTCGACCGGGACTCGAACCTAGGACTTATGATTACTAAGTCAAGGCGCTACCACTACACCACAGAAGGTTAAAAGGAATCCAACCTTATAGCTTATATCTACTATACTTAGGAATGAACGCATTCTAACTGAATGCCACTATGTTTATATTACAGATTCCCAGACCTCACTCGTGGCTTCATTTAAGCATTTAATTCAATTCCCAATCTCATTCGGGCCATGAAATAATCAGATAAGCACATTACATATGTGAAAACATAAATAATTTTTTACCTCGACCGGGACTCGAACCTAGGACTTATGATTACTAAGTCAAGGCGCTACCACTAAACCACAGAAGGTTAAAAGGAATCCAACCTTATAGCTTATATCTGCTATACTTAGGAATGAATGCGTTGTAACTTAATGCCACTGTGTTCATTTTACAGATTCCCCAACCTCACTCGTGGCTTCATTTTAGCATTTAATTCAATTCCCAATCTCATTCGGGCCATGAAATAACCAGATAAGCACATTACATATGTGAAAACATGAATAATTTTTTACCCCGACCGGGACTCGAACCTAGGACTTATGATTACTAAGTCAAGGCGCTACCACTAAACCACAGAAGGTTAAAAGGAATCCAACATTATAGCTTATATTTGCAATACTTTGGAATGAACGCATTCTAACTGAATGCCACTATGTTTATATTACAGATTCCCCAACCTCACTCGTGGCTGCATTTTAACATTTAATTCAATTCTCAATCTCATTTAGGACATGAAATAACCAGATAAGCACATTACATATGTGAAAACATGAATCATTTTTTACCCCGACCGGGACTCGAACCTAGGACTTATGATTACTAAGTCAAGGCGCTACTACTACACTACAGAAGGTTAAAAGGAATCCAACCTTATAGCTTATATCTGCTATACTTAGGAATGAACGCATTCTAACTGAATGCCACTATGTTTATATTACAGATTCCCCAACCTCACTCGTGGCTTCAATTGAGCATTTAATTCAATTCCCAATCTCATTCAGGTCATGAAATAACCAGATAAGCACATTACATGTGTGAAAACATGAATCATTTTTTACCCCGACCGGGACTCGAACCTAGGACTTATGATTACTAAGTCAAGGCGCTACCACTACACCACAGAAGGTTAAAAGGAATCCAACCTTATAGCTTATATCTGCTATACTTAGGAATGAACGCATTCTAACTGAATGCCACTATGTTCATATTACAGATTCCCAAACCTCACTCGTGGCTTCATTTTAGCATTTAATTTAATTCCCAATCTTATTCGGGCCATGGAATAACCAGATAAGCACATTACATATGTGAAAACATGAATCATTTTTTACCCCGACCGGGACTCGAACCTAGGACTTATGATTACTAAGTCAAGGCGCTACCACTACACTACAGAAGGTTAAAAGGAATCCAACCTTATAGCTTATATCTGCTATACTTAGGAATGAACGCATTCTAACTGAATGCCACTATGTTTATATTACAGATTCCCCAACCTCACTCATGGTTTCATTTTAGCATTAAATTCAATTCCCAATCTCATTCAGGCCATGAAATAACCAGATAAGCCCATTACATATGTGAAAACATGAATCATTTTTTGCCCCGACCGGGACTCGAACCTAGGACTTATGATTACTAAGTCAAGGCACTATCACTACACCACAGAAGGTTAAAAGGAATCCAACATTATAGCTTATATCTGCAATACTTAGGAATGAACGCATTCTAACTGAATGCCACTATGTTTATATTACAGATTCGCCAACCTCACTCGTGGCTGCATTTTAACATTTAATTCAATTCTCAATCTCATTTAGGACATGAAATAACCAGATAAGCACATTACATATGTGAAAACATGAATCATTTTTTACCCCGACCGGGACTCGAACCTAGGACTTATGATTACTAAGTGAAGGCGCTACCACTACACCACAGAATGTTAAAAGGAATCTAATCTTATAGCTTATATCTGCTATACTTAGGAATGAACGCATTCTAACTGAATGCCACTATGTTCATAATACAGATTCCCCAACCTCACTCATGGCTTCATTTTAGCATTAAATTCAATTCCCAATCTCATTCGGGCCATGAAATAACCAGATAAGCACATTACATATGTGAAAACATGAATCATTTTTTACCCCAACCGGACTCGAACCTAGGACTTATGATTACTAAGTCAAGGCGCTACCGCTACACTACAGAAGGTTAAAAGGAATCCAATCTTATAGCTTATATCTGCTATACTTAGGAATGAACGCATTCTAACTGAATGCCACTATGTTTATATTACAGATTCCCCAACCTCACTTGTGGCTTCATTTTAGCATTTAATTCAATTCCCAATCTCACTTGGGTCATGAAATAACCAGATAAGCACATTACATATGTGAAAACATGAATCATTTTTTACCTCGGCCGGGACTCGAACCTAGGACTTATGATTACTAAGTCAAGGCGCTACCACTACACCACAGAAGGTTAAAAGGAATCCAACCTTATAGCTTATATCTGCTATACTTAGGAATGAACGCATTCTAGCTGAATGCCACTATGTTTATATTACAGATTCCCCAACCTCACTCGTGGCTTCATTTTAGCATTTAATTCAATTCCCAATCTCATTCGGGCCATGAAATAACCAGATAAGCACATTACATGTGTGAAAACATGAATCATTTTTTACCCCGACCGGGACTCGAACCTAGGACTTATGATTACTAAGTCAAGGCGCTACCACTATACCACAGAAGGTTAAAAGGAATCCAACCTTATAGCTTTTATTTGCTATACTTAGGAATGAACGCATTCTAACTGAATGCCACTATGTTCATATTACAGATTCCCCAACCTCACGCGTGGCTTCATTTTAGCATTTAATTCAATTCCCAATCTCATTCGGGCCATGATATAAACAGATAAGCACATTACATATGTGAAAACATGAATCATTTTTTACCTCAACCAGGACTCGAACCTAGGACTTATAATTACTAAGTCAAGGCGCTACCACTACACCACAGAAGGTTAAAAGGAATCCAACCTTATAGCTTATATCTGCTATACTTAGGAATGAATGCATTCTAACTGAATGCCACTATGTTTATATTACAGATTCCCCAACCTCACTCGTGGCTTCAATTTAGCATTTAATTCAATTCCCAATCTCATTCGAGTCATGAAATAACCAGATAAGCACATTACATGTGTGAAAACATGAATCATTTTTTACCCCGACCGGGACTCGAACCTAGGACTTATGATTACTAAGTCAAGGCGCTACCACTACACCACAGAAGGTTAAAAGGAATCCAACCTTATAGCTTATATCTGCTATACTTAGGAATGAACGAATTCTAACTGAATGCCACTATGTTCATATTACAGATTCCCCAACCTCACTCGTGGCTTCATTTTAGCATTTAATTCAATTCCCAATCTCATTCGGGTCATGAAATAACCAGATAAGCACATTACATGTGTGAAAACATGAATCATTTTTTACCCCGACCGGGACTCGAACCTAGGACTTATGATTACTAAGTCAAGGCGCTACCACTATACCACAGAAGGTTAAAAGGAATCCAACCTTATAGCTTATATTTGCTATACTTAGGAATGAACGCATTCTAACTGAATGCCACTATGTTTATATTACAGATTCCCCAACCTCACTCGTGGCTTCATTTTAGCAATTAATTCAATTCCCAATCTCATTTAGGCCATGAAATAACCAGATAAGCACATTACATATGTGAAAACATGAATCATTTTTTACCCCGACCGGGACTCGAACCTAGGACTTATGATTACTAAGTCAAGGCGCTACCACTACACTACAGAAGGTTAAAATGAATCCAACCTTATAGCTTATATCTGCTATACTTAGAAATGAACGCATTCTAACTGAATGCCACTATGTTCATATTACAGATTCCCCAACCTCACTCGTGGCTTCATTTTAGCATTTAATTCAATTCCCAATCTTATCCGGGTCATGAAATAACCAGATAAGCACATTACATATGTGAAAACATGAATCATTTTTTACCCCGACCGGGACTCGAACCTAGGACTTATGATTACTAAGTCAAGGCGCTACCACTACACCACAGAAGGTTAAAAGGAATCCAACCTTATAGCTTATATCTGTTATACTTAGGAATGAACGCATTCTAACTGAATGCCACTATGTTCATATTACAGATTCCCCAACCTTACTCGTGGCTTCATTTTAGCATTAAATTCAATTCCCAATCTCATTCAGGCCATGAAATAACCAGATAAGCACATTACATATGTGAAAACATGAATCATTTTTTGCCCCGACCGGGACTCGAACCTAGGACTTATGATTACTAAGTCAAGGCACTATCACTACACCACAGAAGGTTAAAAGGAATCCAACATTATAGCTTATATCTGCAATACTTAGGAATGAACGCATTCTAACTGAATGCCACTATGTTTATATTACAGATTCCCGAACCTCACTCGTGGCTTCATTTTAACATTTAATTCAATTCTCAATCTCATTTAGGACATGAAATAACCAGATAAGCACATTACATATGTGAAAACATGAATCATTTTTTACCCCAACCGGGACTCGAACCTAGGACTTATGATTACTAAGTCAAGGCGCTACCACTACACTACAGAAGGTTAAAAGGAATCCAACCTTATAGCTTATATCTGCTATACTTAGGAATGAACGCATTCTAACTGAATGCCACTATGTTTATATTACAGATTCCCCAACCTCACTCGTGGCTTCAATTTAGCATTTAATTCAATTCCCAATCTCATTAGGGTCATGAAATAACCAGAAAAGAACATTACATGTGTGAAAACATGAATCATTTTTTACCCCGACCGGGACTCGAACCTAGGACTTATGATTACTAAGTCAAGGCGCTACCACTACACCACAGAAGGTTAAAAGGAATCCAACCTTATAGCTTATATCTGCTATACTTAGGAATGAATGCATTCTAACTGAATGCCACTATGTTCATATTACAAATTCCCAAACCTCACTCGTGGCTTCATTTTAGCATTTAATTCAATTCCCAATCTTATTCGGGCCATGGAATAACCAGATAAGCACATTACATATGTGAAAACATGAATCATTTTTTACCCCGACCGGGACTCGAACCTAGGACTTATGATTACTAAGTCAAGGCGCTACCACTACACCACAGAAGGTTAAAAGGAATCCAACCTTATAGCTTATATCTGCTATACTTAGGAATGAACGCATTCTAACTGAATGCCACTATGTTCATATTACAGATTCCCCAACCTCACGCGTGGCTTCATTTTAGCATTTAATTCAATTCCCAATCTCATTCGGGCCATGATATAACCAGATAAGCACATTACATATGTGAAAACATGAATCATTTTTTACCTCGACCGGGACTCGAACCTAGGACTTATGATTACTAAGTCAAGGCGCTACCACTACACCACAGAAGGTTAAAAGGAATCCAACCTTATAGCTTATATCTACTATACTTAGGAATGAACGCATTCTAACTGAATGCCACTATGTTTATATTACAGATTCCCAGACCTCACTCGTGGCTTCATTTAAGCATTTAATTCAATTCCCAATCTCATTCGGGCCATGAAATAATCAGATAAGCACATTACATATGTGAAAACATAAATAATTTTTTACCCCGACCGGGACTCGAACCTAGGACTTATGATTACTAAGTCAAGGCGCTACCACTAAGCCAAAGAAGGTTAAAAGGAATCCAACCTTATAGCTTATATCTGCTATACTTAGGAATGAACGCGTTCTAACTTAATGCCACTGTGTTCATTTTACAGATTCCCCAACCTCACTCGTGGCTTCATTTTAGCATTTAATTCAATTCCCAATCTCATTCGGGCCATGAAATAACCAGATAAGCACATTACATATGTGAAAACATGAATAATTTTTTACCCCGACCGGGACTCGAACCTAGGACTTATGATTACTAAGTCAAGGCGCTACCACTAAACCACAGAAGGTTAAAAGGAATCCAACATTATAGCTTATATCTGCAATGCTTAGGAATGAACGCATTCTAACTGAATGCCACTATGTTTATATTACAGATTCCCCAACCTCACTCGTGGCTGCATTTTAACATATAATTCAATTCTCAATCTCATTTAGGACATGAAATAACCAGATAAGCACATTACATATGTGAAAACATGAATCATTTTTTACCCCGACCGGGACTCGAACCTAGGACTTATGATTACTAAGTCAAGGCGCTACCACTACACTACAGAAGGTTAAAAGGAATCCAACCTTATAGCTTATATCTGCTATACTTAGGAATGAACGCATTCTAACTGAATGCCACTATGTTTATATTACAGATTCCCCAACCTCACTCGTGGCTTCAATTTAGCATTTAATTCAATTCCCAATCTCATTCGGGTCATGAAATAACCAGATAAGCACATTACATGTGTGAAAACATGAATCATTTTTTACCCCGACCGGGACTCGAACCTAGGACTTATGATTACTAAGTCAAGGCGCTACCACTACACCACAGAAGGTTAAAAGGAATCCAACCTTATATCTTATATCTGCTATACTTAGGAATGAACGCATTCTAACTGAATGCCACTATGTTCATATTACAGATTCCCAAACCTCACTCATGGCTTCATTTTAGCATTTAATTCAATTCCCAATCTCATTCGGGATATGGAATAACCAGATAAGCACATTACATATGTGAAAACATGAATCATTTTTTACCCCGACCGGGACTCGAACCTAGGACTTATGATTACTAAGTCAAGGTGCTACCACTACACTACAGAAGGTTAAAAGGAATCCAACCTTATAGCTTATATCTGCTATACTTAGGAATGAACGCATTCTAACTGAATGCCACTATGTTTATATTACAGATTCCTCAACCTCACTCGTGGCTTCATTTTAGCATTAAATTCAATTCCCAATCTCATTCAGGCCATGAAATAACCAGATAAGCACATTACATATGTGAAAATATGAATCATTTTTTGCCCCGACCGGGACTCGAACCTAGGACTTATGATTACTAAGTCAAGGCACTATCACTACACCACAGAAGGTTAAAAGGAATCCAACATTATAGCTTATATCTGCAATACTTAGGAATGAACGCATTCTAACTGAATGCCACTATGTTTATATTACAGATTCCCCAACCTCACTTGTGGCTGCATTTTAACATTTAATTCAATTCTCAATCTCATTTAGGACATGAAATAACCAGATAAGCACATTACATATGTGAAAACATGAATCATTTTTTACCCCGACCGGGACTCGAACCTAGGACTTATGATTACTAAGTGAAGGCGCTACCACTACACCACAGAATGTTAAAAGGAATCTAATCTTATAGCTTATATCTGCTATACTTAGGAATGAACGCATTCTAACTGAATGCCACTATGTTCATAATACAGATTCCCCAACCTCACTCATGGCTTCATTTTAGCATTAAATTCAATTCCCAATCTCATTCGGGCCATGAAATAACCAGATAAGCACATTACATATGTGAAAACATGAATCATTTTTTACCCCAACCGGACTCGAACCTAGGACTTATGATTACTAAGTCAAGGCGCTACCGCTACACTACAGAAGGTTAAAAGGAATCCAATCTTATAGCTTATATCTGCTATACTTAGGAATGAACGCATTCTAACTGAATGCCACTATGTTTATATTACAGATTCCCCAACCTCACTTGTGGCTTCATTTTAGCATTTAATTCAATTCCCAATCTCATTTGGGTCATGAAATAACCAGATAAGCACATTACATATGTGAAAACATGAATCATTTTTTACCTCGACCGGGACTCGAACCTAGGACTTATGATTACTAAGTCAAGGCGCTACCACTACACCACAGAAGGTTAAAAGGAATCCAACCTTATAGCTTATATCAGCTCTACTTAGGAATGAACGCATTCTAACTGAATGCCACTATGTTCATACTACAGATTCCCCAACCTCACTCGTGGCTTCATTTTAGCATTTAATTCAATTCCCAATCTCATTCGGGGAATGAAATAATCAGATAAGCACATTACATATGTGAAAACATAAATAATATTTTACCCCGACCGGGACTCGAACCTAGGACTTATGATTACTAAGTCAAGGCGCTACCACAAAACCAAAGAAGGTTAAAAGGAATCCAACCTTATAGCTTATATCTGCTATACTTAGGAATGAACGTGTTCTAACTGAATGCCACTGTGTTCATATTACAGATTCCCCAACCTCACTCGTGGCTTCATTTTAGCATTTAATTCAATTCCCAATCTCATTCGGGCCATGAAATAACCAGATAAGCACATTACATATGTGAAAACATGAATCATTTTTTATCCCGACCGGGACTCGAACCTAGGACTTATGATTAGTAAGTCAAGGCGCTACCACTAAACCACAGAAGGTTAAAAGGAATCCAACCTTATAGCTTATATCTGCTATACTTAGGAATGAACGTGTTCTAACTGAATGCCACTATGTTCATATTACAGATTCCCCAACCTCACTCGTGGCTTCATTTTAGCATTTAATTCAATTCCCAATCTCATTCGGGCCATGAAATAACCAGATAAGCACATTACATGTGTAAAAACATGAATCATTTTTTACCCCGACCGGGACTCGAACCTAGGACTTATGATTACTAAGTCAAGGCGCTACCACTATACCACAGAAGGTTAAAAGGAATCCAACCTTATAGCTTATATTTGCTATACTTAGGAATGAACGCATTCTAACTGAATGCCACTATGTTCATATTACAGATTCCCCAACCTCACGCGTGGCTTCATATTAGCATTTAATTCAATTCCCAATCTCATTCGGGCCATGATATAAACAGATAAGCACATTACATATGTGAAAACATGCATCATTTTTTACCTCAACCAGGACTCGAACCTAGGACTTATAATTACTAAGTCAAGGCGCTACCACTACACCACAGAAGGTTAAAAGGAATCCAACCTTATTGCTTATATCTGCAATACTTAGAAATGAACGCATTCTAACTGAATGCAACTATGTTTATATTATAGATTCCCCAACCTCACTCGTGGCTTCATTTTAGCAATTAATTCAATTCCCAATCTCAATTAGGCCATGAAATAACCAGATAAGCACATTACATATGTGAAAACATGAATCATTTTTTACCCCGACCGGGACTCGAACCTAGGACTTATGATTACTAAGTCAAGGCGCTACCACTACACTACAGAAGGTTAAAAGGAATCCAACCTTTTAGCTTATATCTGCTATACTTAGAAATGAACGCATTCTAACTGAATGCCACTATGTTCATATTACAGATTCCCCAACCTCACTCGTGGCTTCATTTTAGCATTTAATTCAATTCCCAATCTCATCCGGGTCATGAAATAACCAGATAAGCACATTACATATGTGAAAACATGAATAATTTTTTACCCCGACCGGGACTCGAACCTAGGACTTATGATTACTAAGTCAAGGCGCTACCACTACACCACAGAAGGTTAAAAGGAATCCAACCTTATGGCTTATATCTGCTATACTTAGGAATGAACGCATTCTAACTGAATGCCACTATGTTCATATTACAGATTCCCCAACCTTACTCGTGGCTTCATTTTAGCATTAAATTCAATTCCCAATCTCATTCAGGCCATGAAATAACCAGATAAGCACATTACATATGTGAAAACATGAATCATTTTTTGCCCCGACTGGGACTCGAACCTAGGACTTATGATTACTAAGTCAAGGCACTATCACTACACCACAGAAGGTTAAAAGGAATCCAACATTATAGCTTATATCTGCAATACTTAGGAATAAACGCATTCTAACTGAATGCCACTATGTTTATATTACAGATTCCCAAACCTCACTCGTGGCTGCATTTTAACATTTAATTCAATTCTCAATCTCATTTAGGACATGAAATAACCAGATAAGCACATTACATATGTGAAAACATGAATCATTTTTTACCCCGACCGGGACTCGAACCTAGGACTTATGATTACTAAGTCAAGGCGCTACCACTACACTACAGAAGGTTAAAAGGAATCCAACCTTATAGCTTATATCTGCTATACTTAGGAATGAACGCATTCTAACTGAATGCCACTATGTTTATATTACAGATTCCCCAACCTCACTCGTGGCTTCAATTTAGCATTTAATTCAATTCCCAATCTCATTCGAGTCATGAAATAACCAGATAAGCACATTACATGTGTGAAAACATGAATCATTTTTTACCCCGACCGGGACTCGAACCTAGGACTTATGATTACTAAGTCAAGGCGCTACCACTACACCACAGAAGGTTAAAAGGAATCCAACCTTATAGCTTATATCTGCTATACTTAGGAATGAACGAATTCTAACTGAATGCCACTATGTCCATATTACAGATTCCCCAACCTCACTCGTGGCTTCATTTTAGCATTTAATTCAATTCCCAATCTCATTCGGGTCATGAAATAACCAGATAAGCACATTACATGTGTGAAAACATGAATCATTTTTTACCCCGACCGGGACTCGAACCTAGGACTTATGATTACTAAGTCAAGGCGCTACCACTATACCACAGAAGGTTAAAAGGAATCCAACCTTATAGCTTATATTTGCTATACTTAGGAATGAACGCATTCTAACTGAATGCCACTATGTTTATATTAAAGATTCCCCAACCTCACTCGTGGCTTCATTTTAGCAATTAATTCAATTCCCAATCTCATTTAGGCCATGAAATAACCAGATAAGCACATTACATATGTGAAAACATGAATCATTTTTTACCCCGACCGGGACTCGAATCTAGGACTTATGATTACTAAGTCAAGGCGCTACCACTACACTACAGAAGGTTAAAAGGAATCCAACCTTATAGCTTATATCTGCTATACTTAGAAATGAACGCATTCTAACTGAATGCCACTATGTTCATATTACAGATTCCCCAACCTCACTCGTGGCTTCATTTTAGCATTTAATTCAATTCCCAATCTTACCCGGGTCATGAAATAACCAGATAAGCACATTACATATGTGAAAACATGAATCATTTTTTACCCCGACCGGGACTCGAACCTAGGACTTATGATTACTAAGTCAAGGCGCTACCACTACACCACAGAAGGTTAAAAGGAATCCAACCTTATAGCTTATATCTGCTATACTTAGGAATGAAAGCATTCTAACTGAATGCCACTATGTTCATATTACAGATTCCCCAACCTTACTCGTGGCTTCATTTTAGCATTAAATTCAATTCCCAATCTCATTCAGGCCATGAAATAACCAGATAAGCACATTACATATGTGAAAACATGAATCATTTTTTGCCCCGACCGGGACTCGAACCTAGGACTTACTAAGTCAAGGCACTATCACTACACCACAGAAGGTTAAAAGGAATCCAACATTATAGCTTATATCTGCAATACTTAGGAATGAACGCATTCTAACTGAATGCCACTATGTTCATATTACAGATTCCCCAACCTTACTCGTGGCTTCATTTTAGCATTAAATTCAATTCCCAATCTCATTCAGGCCATGAAATAACCAGATAAGCACATTACATATGTGAAAACATGAATCATTTTTTGCCCCGACAAGGACTCGAACCTAGGACTTATGATTACTAAGTCAAGGCACTATCACTACACCACAGAAGGTTAAAAGGAATCCAACCTTATAGCTTATATCTGCAATACTTAGGAATGAACGCATTCTAACTGAATGCCACTATGTTTATATTACAGATTCCCAAACCTCACTCGTGGCTGCATTTTAACATTTAATTCAATTCTCAATCTCATTTAGGACATGAAATAACCAGATAAGCACATTACATATGTGAAAACATGAATCATTTTTTACCCCGACCGGGACTCGAACCTAGGACTTATGATTACTAAGTCAAGGCGCTACCACTACACTACAGAAGGTTAAAAGGAATCCAACCTTATAGCTTATATCTGCTATACTTAGGAATGAACGCATTCTAACTGAATGCCACAATGTTTATATTACAGATTCCCCAACCTCACTCGTGGCTTCAATTTAGCATTTAATTCAATTCCCAATCTCATTCGAGTCATGAAATAACCAGATAAGCACATTACATGTGTGAAAACATGAATCATTTTTTACCCCGACCGGGACTCGAACCTAGGACTTATGATTACTAAGTCAAGGCGCTACCACTACACCACAGAAGGTTAAAAGGAATCCAACCTTATAGCTTATATCTGCTATACTTAGGAATGAACGAATTCTAACTGAATGCCACTATGTTCATATTACAGATTCCCCAACCTCACTCGTGGCTTCATTTTAGCATTTAATTCAATTCCCAATCTCATTCGGGTCATGAAATAACCAGATAAGCACATTACATGTGTGAAAACATGAATCATTTTTTACCCCGACCGGGACTCGAACCTAGGACTTATGATTACTAAGTCAAGGCGCTACCACTATACCACAGAAGGTTAAAAGGAATCCAACCTTATAGCTTATATTTGCTATACTTAGGAATGAACGCATTCTAACTGAATGCCACTATGTTTATATTACAGATTCCCCAACCTCACTCGTGGCTTCATTTTAGCAATTAATTCAATTCCCAATCTCATTTAGGCCATGAAATAACCAGATAAGCACATTACATATGTGAAAACATGAATCATTTTTTACCCCGACCGGGACTCGAACCTAGGACTTATGATTACTAAGTCAAGGCGCTACCACTACACTACAGAAGGTTAAAAGGAATCCAACCTTATAGCTTATATCTGCTATACTTAGAAATGAACGCATTCTAACTGAATGCCACTATGTTCATATTACAGATTCCCCAACCTCACTCGTGGCTTCATTTTAGCATTTAATTCAATTCCCAATCTTATCCGGGTCATGAAATAACCAGATAAGCACATTACATATGTGAAAACATGAATCATTTTTTACCCCGACCGGGACTCGAACCTAGGACTTATGATTACTAAGTCAAGGCGCTACCACTACACCACAGAAGGTTAAAAGGAATCCAACCTTATAGCTTATATCTGCTATACTTAGGAATGAACTCATTCTAACTGAATGCCACTATGTTCATATTACAGATTCCCCAACCTTACTCGTGGCTTCATTTTAGCATTAAATTCAATTCCCAATCTCATTCAGGCCATGAAATAACCAGATAAGCACATTACATATGTGAAAACATGAATCATTTTTTGCCCCGACCGGGACTCGAACCTAGGACTTATGATTACTAAGTCAAGGCACTATCACTACACCACAGAAGGTTAAAAGGAATCCAACATTATAGCTTATATCTGCAATACTTAGGAATGAACGCATTCTAACTGAATGCCACTATGTTTATATTACAGATTCCCGAACCTCACTCGTGGCTTCATTTTAACATTTTATTCAATTCTCAATCTCATTTAGGACATGAAATAACCAGATAAGCACATTACATATGTGAAAACATGAATCATTTTTTACCCCAACCGGGACTCGAACCTAGGACTTATAATTACTAAGTCAAGGCGCTACCACTACACTACAGAAGGTTAAAAGGAATCCAAAGTTATAGCTTATATCTGTTATACTTAGGAATGAACGCATTCTAACTGAATGCCACTATGTTTATATTACAGATTCCCCAACCTCACTCGTGGCTTCAATTTAGCATTTAATTCAATTCCCAATCTCATTCGGGTCATGAAATAACCAGAAAAGAAAATTACATGTGTGAAAACATGAATCATTTTTTACCCCGACCGGGACTCGAACCTAGGACTTATGATTACTAAGTCAAGGCGCTACCACTACACCACAGAAGGTTAAAAGGAATCCAACCTTATAGCTTATATCTGCTATACTTAGGAATGAACGCATTCTAACTGAATGCCACTATGTTCATATTACAGATTCCCCAACCTCACGCGTGGCTTCATTTTAGCATTTAATTCAATTCCCAATCTCATTCGGGCCATGATATAACCAGATAAGCACATTACATATGTGAAAACATGAATCATTTTTTACCTCGACCGGGACTCGAACCTAGGACTTATGATTACTAAGTCAAGGCGCTACCACTACACCACAGAAGGTTAAAAGGAATCCAACCTTATAGCTTATATCTACTATACTTAGGAATGAACGCATTCTAACTGAATGCCACTATGTTTATATTACAGATTCCCAGACCTCACTCGTGGCTTCATTTAAGCATTTAATTCAATTCCCAATCTCATTCGGGCCATGAAATAATCAGATAAGCACATTACATATGTGAAAACATAAATAATTTTTTACCCCGACCGGGACTCGAACCTAGGACTTATGATTACTAAGTCAAGGCGCTACCACTAAACCACAGAAGGTTAAAAGGAATCCAACCTTATAGCTTATATCTGCTATACTTAGGAATGAATGCGTTGTAACTTAATGCCACTGTGTTCATTTTACAGATTCCCCAACCTCACTCGTGGCTTCATTTTAGCATTTAATTCAATTCCCAATCTCATTCGGGCCATGAAATAACCAGATAAGCACATTACATATGTGAAAACATGAATAATTTTTTACCCCGACCGGGACTCGAACCTAGGACTTATGATTACTAAGTCAAGGCGCTACCACTAAACCACAGAAGGTTAAAAGGAATCCAACATTATAGCTTATATTTGCAATACTTTGGAATGAACGCATTCTAACTGAATGCCACTATGTTTATATTACAGATTCCCCAACCTCACTCGTGGCTGCATTTTAACATTTAATTCAATTCTCAATCTCATTTAGGACATGAAATAACCAGATAAGCACATTACATATGTGAAAACATGAATCATTTTTTACCCCGACCGGGACTCGAACCTAGGACTTATGATTACTAAGTCAAGGCGCTACTACTACACTACAGAAGGTTAAAAGGAATCCAACCTTATAGCTTATATCTGCTATACTTAGGAATGAACGCATTCTAACTGAATGCCACTATGTTTATATTACAGATTCCCCAACCTCACTCGTGGCTTCAATTTAGCATTTAATCAATTCCCAATCTCATTCGGGTCATGAAATAACCAGATAAGCACATTACATGTGTGAAAACATGAATCATTTTTTACCCCGACCGGGACTCGAACCTAGGACTTATGATTACTAAGTCAAGGCGCTACCACTACACCACAGAAGGTTAAAAGGACTCCAACCTTATAGCTTATATCTGCTATACTTAGGAATGAACGCATTCTAACTGAATGCCACTATGTTCATATTACAGATTCCCAAACCTCACTCGTGGCTTCATTTTAGCATTTAATTCAATTCCCAATCTCATTTGGGATATGGAATAACCAGATAAGCACATTACATATGTGAAAACATGAATCATTTTTTACCCCGACCGGGACTCGAACCTAGGACTTATGATTACTAAGTCAAGGCGCTACCACTACACTACAGAAGGTTAAAAGGAATCCAACCTTATGGCTTATATCTGCTATACTTAGGAATGAACGCATTCTAACTGAATGCCACTATGTTTATATTACAGATTCCTCAACCTCACTCGTGGCTTCATTTTAGCATTAAATTCAATTCCCAATCTCATTCAGGCCATGAAATAACCAGATAAGCACATTACATATGTGAAAATATGAATCATTTTTTGCCCCGACCGGGACTCGAACCTAGGACTTATGATTACTAAGTCAAGGCACTATCACTACACCACAGAAGGTTAAAAGGAATCCAACATTATAGCTTATATCTGCAATACTTAGGAATGAACGCATTCTAACTGAATGCCACTATGTTTATATTACAGATTCCCCAACCTCAATCGTGGCTGCATTTTAACATTTAATTCAATTCTCAATCTCATTTAGGACATGAAATAACCAGATAAGCACATTACATATGTGAAAACATGAATCATTTTTTACCCCGACCGGGACTCGAACCTAGGACTTATGATTACTAAGTGAAGGCGCTACCACTACACCACAGAATGTTAAAAGGAATCTAATCTTATAGCTTATATCTGCTATACATAGGAATGAACGCATTCTAACTGAATGCCACTATGTTCATAATACAGATTCCCCAACCTCACTCATGGCTTCATTTTAGCATTTAATTCAATTCCCAATCTCATTCAGGCCATGAAATAACCAGATAAGCACATAACATATGTGAAAACATGAATCATTTTTTACCTCGACCGTGACTCGAACCTAGGACTTATGATTACTAAGTCAAGGCGCTACCACTACACCACAGAAGGTTAAAAGGAATCCAACCTTATAGCTTATATCTGCTCTACTTAGGAATGAACGCATTCTAACTGAATGCCACTATGTTCATACTACAGATTCCCCAACCTCACTCGTGGCTTCATTTTAGCATTTAATTCAATTCCCAATCTCATTCGGGGAATGAAATAATCAGATAAGCACATTACATATGTGAAAACATAAATAATTTTTTACCCCGACCGGGACTCGAACCTAGGACTTATGATTACTAAGTCAAGGCGCTACCACTAAACCAAAGAAGGTTAAAAGGAATCCAACCTTATAGCTTATATCTGCTATACTTAGGAATGAACGTGTTCTAACTGAATGCCACTGTGTTCATATTACAGATTCCCCAACCTCACTCGTGGCTTCATTTTAGCATTTAATTCAATTCCCAATCTCATTCGGGCCATGAAATAACCAGATAAGCACATTACATATGTGAAAACATGAATCATTTTTTACCCCGACCGGGACTCGAACCTAGGACTTATGATTACTAAGTCAAGGCGCTACCACTACACCACAGAGGGTTAAAAGGAATCCAACCTTATAGCTTATATCTGCTATACTTAGGAATGAACGCATTCTAACTGAATGCCACTATGTTCATATTACAGATTCCCCAACCTCACTCGTGGCTTCATTTTAGCATTTAATTCAATTCAAAATCTCATTCGGGTCATGAAATAACCAGATAAGCACATTACATGTGTGAAAACATGAATCATTTTTTACCCCGACCGGGACTCGAACCTAGGACTTATGATTACTAAGTCAAGGCGCTACCACTATATCACAGAAGGCTAAAAGGAATCCAACCTTATAGCTTATATTTGCTATACTTAGGAATGAACGCATTCTAACTGAATGCCACTATGTTCATATTACAGATTCCCCAACCTCACGCGTGGCTTCATTTTAGCATTTAATTCAATTCCCAATCTCATTCGGGCCATGATATAAACAGATAAGCACATTACATATGTGAAAATATGAATCATTTTTTACCTCAACCAGGACTCGAACCTAGGACTTATAATTACTATGTCAAGGTGCTACCACTACACCACAGAAGGTTAAAAGGAATCCAACCTTATAGCTTATATCTGCAATACTTAGAAATGAACGCATTCTAACTGAATGCCACTATGTTTATATTACAGATTCCCCAACCTCACTCGTGGCTTCATTTTAGCAATTAATTCAATTCCCAATCTCATTTAGGCCATGAAATAACCAGATAAGCACATTACATATGTGAAAACATGAATCATTTTTTACCCCGACCGGGACTCGAACCTAGGACTTATGATTACTAAGTCAAGGCGCTACCACTACACTACAGAAGGTTAAAAGGAATCCAACCTTATAGCTTATATCTGCTATACTTAGAAATGAACGCATTCTAACTGAATGCCACAATGTTCATATTACAGATTCCCCAACCTCACTCGTGGCTTCATTTTAGCATTTAATTCAATTCCCAATCTCATTAGGGTCATGAAATAACCAGATAAGCACATTACATATGTGAAAACATGAATCATTTTTTACCCCGACCGGGACTCGAACCTAGGACTTATGATTACTAAGTCAAGGCGCTACCACTAAACCACAGAAGGTTAAAAGGAATCCAACCTTATAGCTTATATCTGCTATACTTAGGAATGAATGCATTCTAACTGAATGCCACTATGTTCATATTACAGATTCCCCAACCTTACTCGTGGCTTCATTTTAGCATTAAATTCAATTCCCAATCTCATTCAGGCCATGAAATAACCAGATAAGCACATTACTTATGTGAAAACATGAATCATTTTTTGCCCCGACCGGGACTCGAACCTAGGACTTATGATTACTAAGTCAAGGCACTATCACTACACCACAGAAGGTTAAAAGGAATCCAACATTATAGCTTATATCTGCAATACTTAGGAATGAACGCATTCTAACTGAATGCCACTATGTTTATATTACAGATTCCCCAACCTCACTCGTGGCTGCATTTTAACATTTAATTCAATTCTCAATCTCATTTAGGACATGAAATAACCAGATAAGCACATTACATATGTGAAAACATGAATCATATTTTACCCCGACCGGGACTCGAACCTAGGACTTATGAT
The DNA here is from genome assembly GCA_037179515.1 of Halocaridina rubra. Classification (NCBI taxonomy): domain Eukaryota; kingdom Metazoa; phylum Arthropoda; class Malacostraca; order Decapoda; family Atyidae; genus Halocaridina; species Halocaridina rubra. The sequence goes on along the minus strand of JAXCGZ010021256.1, from coordinate 36,186 downwards.
TACTAAGTCAACGCGCTACCACTACACTAAAGAAGGTTAAAAGGAATCCAACCTTATAGCTTATATCTGCTATACTTAGGAATGAACGCATTCTAACTGAATGCCACTATGTTTATATTACAGATTCCCCAACCTCACTCGTGGCTTCAATTTAGCATTTAATTCAATTCCCAATCTCATTCGGGTCATGAAATAACCAGATAAGCACATTACATGTGTGAAAACATGAATCATTTTTTACCCCGACCGGGACTCGAACCTAGGACTTATGATTACTAAGTCAAGGCGCTACCACTACACCACAGAAGGTTAAAAGGAATCCAACCTTATAGCTTATATCTGCTATACTTAGGAATGAACGCATTCTAACTGAATGCCACTATGTTCATATTACAGATTCCCCAACCTCACTCGTGGCTTCATTTTAGCATTTAATTCAATTCCCAATCTCATTCGGGTCATGAAATAACCACATAAGCACATTACATGTGTGAAAACATGAATCATTTTTTACCCCGACCGGGACTCGAACCTAGGACTTATGATTACTAAGTCAAGGCGCTACCACTATACCACAGAAGGTTAAAAGGAATCCAACCTTATAGCTTATATTTGCTATACTTAGGAATGAACGCATTCTAGCTGAATGCCACTATGTTCATATTACAGATTCTCCAACCTCACGCGTGGCTTCATTTTAGCATTTAATTCAATTCCCAATCTCATTCGGGCCATGATATTACCAGATAAGCACATTACATATGTGAAAACATGAATCATTTTTTACCTCAACCAGGACTCGAACCTAGGACTTATAATTACTAAGTCAAGGTGCTACCACTACACCACAGAAGGTTAAAAGGAATCCAACCTTATAGCTTATATCTGCAATACTTAGAAATGATCGCATTCTAACTGAATGCCACTATGTTTATATTACAGATTCCCCAACCTCACTCGTGGCTTCATTTTAGCAATTAATTCAATTCCCAATCTCATTTAGGCCATGAAATAACCAGATAAGCACATTACATATGTGAAAACATGAATCATTTTTTACCCCGACCGGGACTCGAACCTAGGACTTATGATTACTAAGTCAAGGCACTACCACTACACTACAGAAGGTTAAAAGGAATCCAACCTTATAGCTTATATCTGCTATACTTAGAAATGAACGCATTCTAACTGAATGCCACTATGTTCATATTACAGATTCCCCAACCTCACTCGTGGCTTCATTTTAGCATTTAATTCAATTCCCAATCTCATCCGGGTCATGAAATAACCAGATAAGCACATTACATATGTGAAAACATGAATCATTTTTTGCCCCGACCGGGACTCGAACCTAGGACTTATGATTACTAAGTCAAGGCACTATCACTACACCACAGAAGGTTAAAAGGAATCCAACATTATAGCTTATATCTGCAATACTTAGGAATGAACGCATTCTAACTGAATGCCACTATGTTTATATTACAGATTCCCGAACCTCACTCGTGGCTGCATTTTAACATTTAATTCAATTCTCAATCTCATTTAGGACATGAAACAACCAGATAAGCACATTACATATGTGAAAACATGAATCATTTTTTACCCCAACCGGGACTCGAACATAGGACTTATGATTACTAAGTCAAGGCGCTACCACTACACTACAGAAGGTTAAAAGGAATCCAACCTTATAGCTTATATCTGCTATACTTAGGAATGAACGCATTCTAACTGAATGCCACTATGTTTATATTACAGATTCCCCAACCTCACTCGTGGCTTCAATTTAGCATTTAATTCAATTCCCAATCTCATTCGGGTCATGAAATAACCAGATAAGCACATTACATGTGTGAAAACATGAATCATTTTTTACCCCGACCGGGACTCGAACCTAGGACTTATGATTACTAAGTCAAGGCGCTACCACTACACCACAGAAGGTTAAAAGGAATCCAACCTTATAGCTTATATCTGCTATACTTAGGAATGAACGCATTCTAACTGAATGCCACTATGTTCATATTACAAATTCCCAAACCTCACTCGTGGCTTCATTTTAGCATTTAATTCAATTCCCAATCTCATTCGGGATATGGAACAACCAGATAAGCACATTACATATGTGAAAACATGAATCATTTTTTACCCCAAAGGGACTCGAACCTAGGACTTATGATTACTAAGTCAAGGCGCTACCACTACACTACAGAAGGTTAAAAGGAATCCAACCTTATAGCTTATATCTGCTATACTTAGGAATGAACGCATTCTAACTGAATGCCACTATGTTTGTATTACAGATTCCCCAACCTCACTCGTGGCTTCATTTTAGCATTAAATTCAATTCCCAATCTCATTCAGGCCATGAAATAACCAGATAAGCACATTACATATTTGAAAACATGAATCATTTTTTGCCCCGACCGGGACTCGAACCTAGGACTTATGATTACTAAGTCAAGGCACTATCACTACACCACAGAAGGTTAAAAGGAATCCAACATTATAGCTTATATCTGCAATACTTAGGAATGAACGCATTCTAACTGAATGCCACTATGTTTATATTACAGATTCCCCAACCTCACTCGTGGCTGCATTTTAACATTTAATTCAATTCTCAATCTCATTTAGGACATGAAATAACCAGATAAGCACATTACATATGTGAAAACATGATTCATTTTTTACCCCGACCGGGACTCGAACCTAGGACTTATGATTACTAAGTCAAGGCGCTACCACTACACCACAGAATGTTAAAAGGAATCTAATCTTATAGCTTATATCTGCTATACTTAGGAATGAACGCATTCTAACTGAATGCCACTATGTTCATAATACAGATTCCCCAACCTTGCTCATGGCTTCATTTTAGAATTAAATTCAATTCCCAATCTCATTCGGGCCATGAAATAACCAGATAAGCACATTACATATGTGAAAACATGAATCATTTTTTACCCCGACCGGACTCGAACCTAGGACTTATGATTACTAAGTCAAGGCTCTACCGCTACACTACAGAAGGTTAAAAGGAATCCAACCTTATAGCTTATATCTGCTATACCTAGGAATGAACACATTCTAACTGAATGCCACTATGTTTATATTACAGATTCCCCAACCTCACTCGTGGCTTCATTTTAGCATTTAATTCAATTCCCAATCTCATTCGGGTCATGAAATAACCAGATAAGCACATTACATATGTGAAAACATGAATCATTTTTTACCTCGACCATGACTCGAACCTAGGACTTATGATTACTAAGTCAAGGCGCTACCACTACACCACAGAAGGTTAAAAGGAATCCAACCTTATAGCTTATATCTGCTCTACTTAGGAAAAAATGCATTCTAACTGAATGCCACTATGTTCATACTACAGATTCCCCAACCTCACTCGTGGCTTCATTTTAGCATTTAATTCAATTTCCAATCTCATTCGGGGAATGAAATAATCAGATAAGCACATTACATATGTGAAAACATAAATAATTTTTTACCCCGACCGGGACTCGAACCTAGGACTTATGATTACTAAGTCAAGGCGCTACCACTAAACCAAAGAAGGTTAAAAGGAATCCAACCTTATAGCTTATATCTGCTATACTTAGGAATGAACGTGTTCTAACTGAATGCCACTGTGTTCATATTACAGATTCCCCAACCTCACTCGTGGCTTCATTTTAGCATTTAATCCAATTCCCAATCTCATTCGGGCCATGAAATAACCAGATAAGCACATTACATATGTGAAAACATGAATCATTTTTTACCCCGACAGGGACTCGAACCTAGGACTTATGATTACTAAGTCAAGGCGCTACCACTAAACCACAGAAGGTTAAAAGGAATCCAACCTTATAGCTTATATCTGCTATACTTAGGAATGAACGCATTCTAACTGAATGCCACTATGTTCATATTACAGATTCCCCAACCTCACTCGTGGCTTCATTTTAGCATTTAATTCAATTCCCAATCTCATTCGGGTCATGAAATAACCAGATAAGCACATTACATGTGTGAAAACATGAATCATTTTTTACCCCGACCGGGACTCAAACCTAGGACTTATGATTACTAAGTCAAGGCGCTACCACTATACCACAGAAGGTTAAAAGGAATCCAACCTTATAGCTTATATTTGCTATTCTTAGGAATGAACGCATTCTAACTGAATGCCACTATGTTTATATTACAGATTCCCCAACCTCACTCGTGGCTTCAATTTAGCTTTTAATTCAATTCCCAATCTCATTCGGGTCATGAAATAACCAGAAAAGAACATTACATGTGTGAAAACATGAATCATTTTTTACCCCGACCGGGACTCAAACCTAGGACTTATGATTACTAAGTCAAGGCACTATCACTACACCACAGAAGGTTAAAAGGAATCCAACCTTATAGCTTATATCTGCAATACTTAGAAATGAACGCATTCTAACTGAATGCCACTATGTTTATATTACAGATTCCCCAACCTCACTCGTGGCTTCATTTTAGCAATTAATTCAATTCCCAATCTCATTTAGGCCATGAAATAACCAGATAAGCACATTACATATGTGAAAACATGAATAATTTTTTACCCCGACCGGGACTCGAACCTAGGACTTATGATTACTAAGTCAAGGCGCTACCACTACACTACAGAAGGTTAAAAGGAATCCAACCTTATAGCTTATATCTGCTATGCTTAGAAATGAACGCATTCTAACTGAATGCCACTATGTTCATATTACAGATTCCCCAACCTCACTCGTGGCTTCATTTTAGCATTTAATTCAATTCCCAATCTCATCCGGGTCATGAAATAACCAGATAAGCACATTACATATGTGAAAACATGAATCATTTTTTACCCCGACCGGGACTCGAACCTAGGACTTATGATTACTAAGTCAAGGCGCTACCACTACTCCACAGAAGGTTAAAAGGAATCCAACCTTATAGCTTATATCTGCTATACTTCGGAATGAACGCATTCTAACTGAATGCCACTATGTTCATATTACAGATTCCCCAACCTTACTCGTGGCTTCATTTTAGCATTAAATTCAATTCCCAATCTCATTCAGGCCATGAAATAACCAGATAAGCACATTACATATGTGAAAACATGAATCATTTTTTGCCCCGACCGGGACTCGAACCTAGGACTTATGATTACTAAGTCAAGGCACTATCACTACACCACAGAAGGTTAAAAGGAATCCAACATTATAGCTTATATCTGCAATACTTAGGAATGAACGCATTCTAACTGAATGCCACTATGTTTATATTACAGATTCCCGAACCTCACTCGTGGCTTCATTTTAACATTTTATTCAATTCAAAATCTCATTCGGGTCATGAAATAACCAGATAAGCACATTACATGTGTGAAAACATGAATCATTTTTTACCCCGACCGGGACTCGAACCTAGGACTTATGATTACTAAGTCAAGGCGCTACCACTATATCACAGAAGGCTAAAAGGAATCCAACCTTATAGCTTATATTTGCTATACTTAGGAATGAACGCATTCTAACTGAATGCCACTATGTTCATATTACAGATTCCCCAACCTCACGCGTGGCTTCATTTTAGCATTTAATTCAATTCCCAATCTCATTCGGGCCATGATATAAACGGATAAGCACATTACATATGTGAAAATATGAATCATTTTTTACCTCAACCAGGACTCGAACCTAGGACTTATAATTACTATGTCAAGGTGCTACCACTACACCACAGAAGGTTAAAAGGAATCCAACCTTATAGCTTATATCTGCAATACTTAGAAATGAACGCATTCTAACTGAATGCCACTATGTTTATATTACAGATTCCCCAACCTCACTCGTGGCTTCATTTTAGCAATTAATTCAATTCCCAATCTCATTTAGGCCATGAAATAACCAGATAAGCACATTACATATGTGAAAACATGAATCATTTTTTACCCCGACCGGGACTCGAACCTAGGACTTATGATTACTAAGTCAAGGCGCTACCACTACACTACAGAAGGTTAAAAGGAATCCAACCTTATAGCTTATATCTGCTATACTTAGAAATGAACGCATTCTAACTGAATGCCACAATGTTCATATTACAGATTCCCCAACCTCACTCGTGGCTTCATTTTAGCATTTAATTCAATTCCCAATCTCATTAGGGTCATGAAATAACCAGATAAGCACATTACATATGTGAAAACATGAATCATTTTTTACCCCGACCGGGACTCGAACCTAGGACTTATGATTACTAAGTCAAGGCGCTACCACTAAACCACAGAAGGTTAAAAGGAATCCAACCTTATAGCTTATATCTGCTATACTTAGGAATGAATGCATTCTAACTGAATGCCACTATGTTCATATTACAGATTCCCCAACCTTACTCGTGGCTTCATTTTAGCATTAAATTCAATTCCCAATCTCATTCAGGCCATGAAATAACCAGATAAGCACATTACTTATGTGAAAACATGAATCATTTTTTGCCCCGACCGGGACTCGAACCTAGGACTTATGATTACTAAGTCAAGGCACTATCACTACACCACAGAAGGTTAAAAGGAATCCAACATTATAGCTTATATCTGCAATACTTAGGAATGAACGCATTCTAACTGAATGCCACTATGTTTATATTACAGATTCCCCAACCTCACTCGTGGCTGCATTTTAACATTTAATTCAATTCTCAATCTCATTTAGGACATGAAATAACCAGATAAGCACATTACATATGTGAAAACATGAATCATATTTTACCCCGACCGGGACTCGAACCTAGGACTTATGATTACTAAGTCAACGCGCTACCACTACACTAAAGAAGGTTAAAAGGAATCCAACCTTATAGCTTATATCTGCTATACTTAGGAATGAACGCATTCTAACTGAATGCCACTATGTTTATATTACAGATTCCCCAACCTCACTCGTGGCTTCAATTTAGCATTTAATTCAATTCCCAATCTCATTCGGGTCATGAAATAACCAGATAAGCACATTACATGTGTGAAAACATGAATCATTTTTTACCCCGACCGGGACTCGAACCTAGGACTTATGATTACTAAGTCAAGGCGCTACCACTACACCACAGAAGGTTAAAAGGAATCCAACCTTATAGCTTATATCTGCTATACTTAGGAATGAACGCATTCTAACTGAATGCCACTATGTTCATATTACAGATTCCCCAACCTCACTCGTGGCTTCATTTTAGCATTTAATTCAATTCCCAATCTCATTCGGGTCATGAAATAACCACATAAGCACATTACATGTGTGAAAACATGAATCATTTTTTACCCCGACCGGGACTCGAACCTAGGACTTATGATTACTAAGTCAAGGCGCTACCACTATACCACAGAAGGTTAAAAGGAATCCAACCTTATAGCTTATATTTGCTATACTTAGGAATGAACGCATTCTAGCTGAATGCCACTATGTTCATATTACAGATTCTCCAACCTCACGCGTGGCTTCATTTTAGCATTTAATTCAATTCCCAATCTCATTCGGGCCATGATATTACCAGATAAGCACATTACATATGTGAAAACATGAATCATTTTTTACCTCAACCAGGACTCGAACCTAGGACTTATAATTACTAAGTCAAGGTGCTACCACTACACCACAGAAGGTTAAAAGGAATCCAACCTTATAGCTTATATCTGCAATACTTAGAAATGATCGCATTCTAACTGAATGCCACTATGTTTATATTACAGATTCCCCAACCTCACTCGTGGCTTCATTTTAGCAATTAATTCAATTCCCAATCTCATTTAGGCCATGAAATAACCAGATAAGCACATTACATATGTGAAAACATGAATCATTTTTTACCCCGACCGGGACTCGAACCTAGGACTTATGATTACTAAGTCAAGGCACTACCACTACACTACAGAAGGTTAAAAGGAATCCAACCTTATAGCTTATATCTGCTATACTTAGAAATGAACGCATTCTAACTGAATGCCACTATGTTCATATTACAGATTCCCCAACCTCACTCGTGGCTTCATTTTAGCATTTAATTCAATTCCCAATCTCATCCGGGTCATGAAATAACCAGATAAGCACATTACATATGTGAAAACATGAATCATTTTTTGCCCCGACCGGGACTCGAACCTAGGACTTATGATTACTAAGTCAAGGCACTATCACTACACCACAGAAGGTTAAAAGGAATCCAACATTATAGCTTATATCTGCAATACTTAGGAATGAACGCATTCTAACTGAATGCCACTATGTTTATATTACAGATTCCCGAACCTCACTCGTGGCTGCATTTTAACATTTAATTCAATTCTCAATCTCATTTAGGACATGAAACAACCAGATAAGCACATTACATATGTGAAAACATGAATCATTTTTTACCCCAACCGGGACTCGAACATAGGACTTATGATTACTAAGTCAAGGCGCTACCACTACACTACAGAAGGTTAAAAGGAATCCAACCTTATAGCTTATATCTGCTATACTTAGGAATGAACGCATTCTAACTGAATGCCACTATGTTTATATTACAGATTCCCCAACCTCACTCGTGGCTTCAATTTAGCATTTAATTCAATTCCCAATCTCATTCGGGTCATGAAATAACCAGATAAGCACATTACATGTGTGAAAACATGAATCATTTTTTACCCCGACCGGGACTCGAACCTAGGACTTATGATTACTAAGTCAAGGCACTATCACTACACCACAGAAGGTTAAAAGGAATCCAACATTATAGCTTATATCTGCAATACTTAGGAATGAACGCATTCTAACTGAATGCCACTATGTTTATATTACAGATTCCCCAACCTCACTCGTGGCTGCATTTTAACATTTAATTCAATTCTCAATCTCATTTAGGACATGAAATAACCAGATAAGCACATTACATATGTGAAAACATGATTCATTTTTTACCCCGACCGGGACTCGAACCTAGGACTTATGATTACTAAGTCAAGGCGCTACCACTACACCACAGAATGTTAAAAGGAATCTAATCTTATAGCTTATATCTGCTATACTTAGGAATGAACGCATTCTAACTGAATGCCACTATGTTCATAATACAGATTCCCCAACCTCGCTCATGGCTTCATTTTAGAATTAAATTCAATTCCCAATCTCATTCGGGCCATGAAATAACCAGATAAGCACATTACATATGTGAAAACATGAATCATTTTTTACCCCGACCGGACTCGAACCTAGGACTTATGATTACTAAGTCAAGGCGCTACCGCTACACTACAGAAGGTTAAAAGGAATCCAACCTTATAGCTTATATCTGCTATACCTAGGAATGAACACATTCTAACTGAATGCCACTATGTTTATATTACAGATTCCCCAACCTCACTCGTGGCTTCATTTTAGCATTTAATTCAATTCCCAATCTCATTCGGGTCATGAAATAACCAGATAAGCACATTACATATGTGAAAACATGAATCATTTTTTACCTCGACCGTGACTCGAACCTAGGACTTATGATTACTAAGTCAAGGCGCTACCACTACACCACAGAAGGTTAAAAGGAATCCAACCTTATAGCTTATATCTGCTCTACTTAGGAAAAAATGCATTCTAACTGAATGCCACTATGTTCATACTACAGATTCCCCAACCTCACTCGTGGCTTCATTTTAGCATTTAATTCAATTTCCAATCTCATTCGGGGAATGAAATAATCAGATAAGCACATTACATATGTGAAAACATAAATAATTTTTTACCCCGACCGGGACTCGAACCTAGGACTTATGATTACTAAGTCAAGGCGCTACCACTAAACCAAAGAAGGTTAAAAGGAATCCAACCTTATAGCTTATATCTGCTATACTTAGGAATGAACGTGTTCTAACTGAATGCCACTGTGTTCATATTACAGATTCCCCAACCTCACTCGTGGCTTCATTTTAGCATTTAATCCAATTCCCAATCTCATTCGGGCCATGAAATAACCAGATAAGCACATTACATATGTGAAAACATGAATCATTTTTTACCCCGACAGGGACTCGAACCTAGGACTTATGATTACTAAGTCAAGGCGCTACCACTAAACCACAGAAGGTTAAAAGGAATCCAACCTTATAGCTTATATCTGCTATACTTAGGAATGAACGCATTCTAACTGAATGCCACTATGTTCATATTACAGATTCCCCAACCTCACTCGTGGCTTCATTTTAGCATTTAATTCAATTCCCAATCTCATTCGGGTCATGAAATAACCAGATAAGCACATTACATGTGTGAAAACATGAATCATTTTTTACCCCGACCGGGACTCAAACCTAGGACTTATGATTACTAAGTCAAGGCGCTACCACTATACCACAGAAGGTTAAAAGGAATCCAACCTTATAGCTTATATTTGCTATTCTTAGGAATGAACGCATTCTAACTGAATGCCACTATGTTTATATTACAGATTCCCCAACCTCACTCGTGGCTTCAATTTAGCTTTTAATTCAATTCCCAATCTCATTCGGGTCATGAAATAACCAGAAAAGAACATTACATGTGTGAAAACATGAATCATTTTTTACCCCGACCGGGACTCAAACCTAGGACTTATGATTACTAAGTCAAGGCACTATCACTACACCACAGAAGGTTAAAAGGAATCCAACCTTATAGCTTATATCTGCAATACTTAGAAATGAACGCATTCTAACTGAATGCCACTATGTTTATATTACAGATTCCCCAACCTCACTCGTGGCTTCATTTTAGCAATTAATTCAATTCCCAATCTCATTTAGGCCATGAAATAACCAGATAAGCACATTACATATGTGAAAACATGAATAATTTTTTACCCCGACCGGGACTCGAACCTAGGACTTATGATTACTAAGTCAAGGCGCTACCACTACACTACAGAAGGTTAAAAGGAATCCAACCTTATAGCTTATATCTGCTATGCTTAGAAATGAACGCATTCTAACTGAATGCCACTATGTTCATATTACAGATTCCCCAACCTCACTCGTGGCTTCATTTTAGCATTTAATTCAATTCCCAATCTCATCCGGGTCATGAAATAACCAGATAAGCACATTACATATGTGAAAACATGAATCATTTTTTACCCCGACCGGGACTCGAACCTAGGACTTATGATTACTAAGTCAAGGCGCTACCACTACTCCACAGAAGGTTAAAAGGAATCCAACCTTATAGCTTATATCTGCTATACTTCGGAATGAACGCATTCTAACTGAATGCCACTATGTTCATATTACAGATTCCCCAACCTTACTCGTGGCTTCATTTTAGCATTAAATTCAATTCCCAATCTCATTCAGGCCATGAAATAACCAGATAAGCACATTACATATGTGAAAACATGAATCATTTTTTGCCCCGACCGGGACTCGAACCTAGGACTTATGATTACTAAGTCAAGGCACTATCACTACACCACAGAAGGTTAAAAGGAATCCAACATTATAGCTTATATCTGCAATACTTAGGAATGAACGCATTCTAACTGAATGCCACTATGTTTATATTACAGATTCCCGAACCTCACTCGTGGCTGCATTTTAACATTTAATTCAATTCTCAATCTCATTTAGGACATGAAATAACCAGATAAGCACATTACATATGTGAAAACATGAATCATTTTTTACCCGGACCGGGACTCGAACCTAGGATTTATGATTACTAAGTCAAGGCGCTACCACTACACTACAGAAGGTTAAAAGGAATCCAACCTTATACCTTATATCTGCTATACTTAGGAATGAATGCATTCTAACTGAATGCCACTATGTTTATATTACAGATTCCCCAACCTCACTCGTGGCTTCAATTTAGCTTTTAATTCAATTCCCAATCTCATTCGGGTCATGAAATAACCAGAAAAGAACATTACATGTGTGAAAACATGAATCATTTTTTACCCCGACCGGGACTCGAACCTAGGACTTATGATTACTAAATCAAGGCGCTACCACTACACCACAGAAGGTTAAAAGGAATCCAACCTTATAGCTTATATCTGCTATACTTAGGAATGAATGCATTCTAACTGAATGCCACTATGTTCATATTACAAATTCCCAAACCTCACTCGTGGCTTCATTTTAGCATTTAATTCAATTCCCAATCTTATTCGGGTCATGGAATAACCAGATAAGCACATTACATATGTGAAAACATGAATCATTTTTTACCCCGACCGGGACTCGAACCTAGGACTTATGATTACTAAGTCAAGGCGTTACCACTACACCACAGAAGGTTAAAAGGAATCCAACCTTATAGCTTATATCTGCTATACTTAGGAATGAACGCATTCTAACTGAATGCCACTATGTTTATATTACAGATTCCCCAACCTCACTCTTGGCTTCATTTTAGCATTAAATTCAATTCCCAATCTCATTCAGGCCATGAAATAAGCAGATAAGACCATTACATATGTGAAAACATGAATCATTTTTTGCCCCGACCGGGACTCGAACCTAGGACTTATGATTACTAAGTCAAGGCACTATCACTACACCACAGAAGGTTAAAAGGAATCCAACATTATAGCTTATATCTGCAATACTTAGGAATGAGCGCATTCTAACTGAATGCCACTATGTTTATATTACAGATTCGCCAACCTCACTCGTGGCTGCGTTTTAACATTTAATTCAATTCTCAATCTCATTTAGGACATGAAATAACCAGATAAGCACATTACATATATGAAAACATGAATCATTTTTTACCCCGACCGGGATTTGAACCTGGGACTTATGATTACTAAGTGAAGGCGCTACCACTACACCACAGAATGTTAAAAGGAATCTAATCTTATAGCTTATATCTGCTATACTTAGGAATGAACGCATTCTAACTGAATGCCACTATGTTCATAATACAGATTCCCCAACCTCACTCATGGCTTCATTTTAGCATTAAATTCAATTCCCAATCTCATTCGGGCCATGAAATAATCAGATAAGCACATTACATATGTGAAAACATAAGTAATTTTTTACCCCGACCGGGACTCGAACCTAGGACTTATGATTACTAAGTCAAGGCGCTACCACTAAACCAAAGAAGGTTAAAAGGAATCCAACCTTATAGCTTATATCTGCTATAATTAGGAATGAACGCGTTCTAACTGAATGCCACTGTGTTCATTTTACAGATTCCCCAACCTCACTCGTGGCTTCATTTTAGCATTTAATTCAATTCCCAATCTCATTCGGGCCATGAAATAACCAGATAAGCACATTACATATGTGAAAACATGAATAATTTTTTACCCCGACCGGGACTCGAACCTAGGACTTATGATTACTAAGTCAAGGCGCTACCACTAAACCACAGAAGGTTAAAAGGAATCCAACCTTATAGCTTATATCTGCTATACTTAGGAATGAACTCATTCTAACTGAATGCCACTATGTTCATACTACAGATTCCCCAACCTCACTCGTGGCTTCATTTTAGCATTAAATTCAATTCCCAATCTCATTCGGGTCATGAAATAACCAGATAAGCACATTACATGTGTGAAAACATGAATCATTTTTTACCCCGACCGGGACTCGAACCTAGGACTTATGATTACTAAGTCAAGGCGCTACCACTATACCACAGAAGGTTAAAAGGAATCCAACCTTATAGCTTATATTTGCTATACTTAGGAATGAACGCATTCTAACTGAATGCCACTATGTTCATATTACAGATTCCCCAACCTCACGCGTGGCTTCATTTTAGCATTTAATTCAATTCCCAATCTCATTCGGGCCATGATATAACCAGATAAGCACATTACATATGTTAAAACATGAATCATTTTTTACCTCAACCAGGACTCGAACCTAGGACTTATAATTACTAAGTCAAGGCGCTACCACTACACCACAGAAGGTTAAAAGGAATCCAACCTTATAGCTTATATCTGCAATACTTAGGAATGAACGCATTCTAACTGAATGCCACTATGTTTATATTACAGATTCCCCAACCTCACTCGTGGCTTCATTTTAGCAATTAATTCAATTCCCAATCTCATTTAGGCCATGAAATAACCAGATAAGCACATTACATATGTGAAAACATGAATCATTTTTTACCCCGACCGGGACTCGAACCTACGACTTATGATTACTAAGTCAAGGCGCTTCCACTACACTACAGAAGGTTAAAAGGAATCCAACCTTATAGCTTATATCTGCTATACTTAGAAATGAACGCATTCTAACTGAATGCCACTATGTTCATATTACAGATTCCCCAACCTCACTCGTGGCTTCATTTTAGCATTTAATTCAATTCCCAATCTCATCCGGGTCATGAAATAACCAGATAAGCACATTACATATGTGAAAACATGAATCATTTTTTACCCCGACCGGGACTCGAACCTAGGACTTATGATTACTAAGTCAAGGCGCTACCACTACACCACAAAATGTTAAAAGGAATCCAATCTTATAGCTTATATCTGCTATACTTAGGAATGAACGCATTCTAACTGAATGCAACTATGTTCATATTACAGATTCCCCAACCTCACTCGTGGCTTCATTTTAGCATTTAATTCAATTCCCAATCTCATTCGGGCCATGAAATAACCAGATAAGCACATTACATATGTGAAAACATGAATCATTTTTTACCCCGACCGGGACTCGAACATAGGACTTATGATTACTAAGTCAAGGCGCTACCACTAAACCACAGAAGGTTAAAAGGAATCCAACCTTATAGCTTATATCTGCTATACTTAGGAATGAACGCATTCTAACTGAATGCCACTATATTCATATTGCAGATTCCCCAACCTCACTCGTGGCTTCATTTTAGCATTTAATTCAATTCCCAATCTCATTCGGGTCATGAAATAACTAGATAAGCACATTACTTGTGTGAAAACATGAATCATTTTTTACCCCGACCGGGACTCGAACCTAGGACTTATGATTACTAAGTCAAAGCGCTACCACTATACCACAGAAGGTTAAAAGGAATCCAACCTTATAGCTTATATCTGCTATACTTAGGAATGAACGCATTCTAACTGAATGCCACTATGTTCATATTACAGATTCCCCAACCTCACGCGTGGCTTCATTTTAGCATTTAATTCAATTCCCAATCTCATTCGGGCCATGATATAACCAGATAAGCACATTACATATGTGAAAACATGAATCATTTTTTACCTCGACCAGGACTCGAACCTAGGACTTATAATTACTAAGTCAAGGCGCTACCACTACACCACAGAAGGTTAAAAGGAACCCAACCTTATAGCTTATATCTGCAATACTTAGGAATGAACGCATTCTAACTGAATGCCACTATGTTCATATTACAGATTCCCCAACCTCACTCGTGGCTTCATTTTAGTATTTAATTCAATTCCCAATTTCATTTAGGCCATGAAATAACCAGATAAGCACATTACATATGTGAAAACATGAATCATTTTTTACCCCGACCGGGACTCGAACCTAGGACTTATGATTACTAAGTCAAGGCGCTACCACTACACCACAGAAGGTTAAAAGGAATCCAACCTTATAGCTTATATCTGCCATACTTAGGAATGAACGCATTCTAACTGAATGCCACTATGTTCATATTACAGATTCCCCAACCTCACTCGTGGCTTCATTTTAGCATTTAATTCAATTCCCAATCTCATTCGGGCCATGGAATAACCAGATAAGCACATTACATATGTGAAAACATGAATAATCTTTTACCCCAACCGGGACTCGAACCTAGGACTTATGATTACTAAGTCAAGGCGCTACCACTACACCACAGAAGGTTAAAAGGAATCCAACCTTATAGCTTATATCTGCTATACTTAGGAATGAACGCATTCTAACTGAATGCCACTATGTTCATATTACAGATTCCCCAACCTTACTCGTGGCTTCATTTTAGCATTAAATTCAATTCCCAATCTCATTCAGGCCATGAAATAACCAGATAAGCACATTACATATGTGAAAAATGAATCAATTTTTGCCCCGACCGGGACTCGGACCTAGGACTTATGATTACTAAGTCAAGGCACTATCACTACACCACAAAAGGTTAAAAGGAATCCAACATTATAGCTTATATCTGCAATACTTAGGAATGAACGCATTCTAACTGAATGCCACTATGTTTATATTACAGATTCCCCAACCTCACTCGTGGCTGCATTTTAACATTTAATTCAATTCTCAATCTCATTTAGGACATGAAATAACCAGATAAGCACATTACATATGTGAAAACATGAATCATTTTTTACCCCGACCGGGACTCGAACCTAGGACTTATGATTACTAAGTCAAGGCGCTACCACTACACTACAGAAGGTTAAAAGGAATCCAACCTTATAGCTTATATCTGCTATACTTAGGAATGAATGCATTCTAACTGAATGCCACTATGTTTATATTACAGATTCCCCAACCTCACTCGTGGCTTCAATTTAGCATTTAATTCAATTCCCAATCTCATTCGGGTCATGAAATAACCAGATAAGCACATTACATGTGTGAAAACATGAATCCTTTTTTACCCCGACCGGGACTCGAACCTAGGACTTATGATTACTAAGTCAAGGCGCTACCACTACACCACAGAAGGTTAAAAGGAATCCAACCTTATAGCTTATATCTGCTATACTTAGGAATGAACGCATTCTAACTGAATGCCACTATGTTCATATTACAGATTCCCAAACCTCACTCGTGGCTTCATTTTAGCATTTAATTCAATTCCCAATCTCATTCGGGATATGGAATAACCAGATAAGCACATTACATATGTGAAAACATGAATCATTTTTTACCCCGACCGGGACTCAAACCTAGGACTTATGATTACTAAGTCAAGGCGCTACCACTACACCACAGAAGGTTAAAAGGAATCCAACCTTATAGCTTATATCTGCAATACTTAGAAATGAACGCATTCTAACTGAATGCCACTATGTTTATATTACAGATTCCCCAACCTCACTCGTGGCTTCATTTTAGCAATTAATTCAATTCCCAATCTCATTTAGGCCATGAAATAACCAGATAAGCACATTACATATGTGAAAACATGAATCATTTTTTACCCCGACCGGGACTCGAACCTAGGACTTATGATTACTAAGTCAAGGCGCTACCACTACACTACAGAAGGTTAAAAGGAATCCAACCTTATAGCTTATATCTGCTATACTTAGAAATGAACGCATTCTAACTGAATGCCACTATGTTCATATTACAGATTCCCCAACCTCACTCGTGGCTTCATTTTAGCATTTAATTCAATTCCCAATCTCATCCGGGTCATGAAATAACCAGATAAGCACATTACATATGTGAAAACATGAATCATTTTTTACCCCGACCGGGACTCGAACCTAGGACTTATGATTACTAAGTCAAGGCGCTACCACTACACCACAGAAGGTTAAAAGGAATCCAACCTTATAGCTTATATCTGCTATACTTAGGAATGAACGCATTCTAACTGAATGCCACTATGTTCATATTACAGATTCCCCAACCTTACTCGTGGCTTCATTTTAGCATTAAATTCAATTCCCAATCTCATTCAGGCCATGAAATAACCAGATAAGCACATTACATATGTGAAAACATGAATCATTTTTTGCCCCGACCGGGACTCGAACCTAGGACTTATGATTACTAAGTCAAGGCACTATCACTACACCACAGAAGGTTAAAAGGAATCCAACATTATAGCTTATATCTGCAATACTTAGGAATGAACGCATTCTAACTGAATGCCACTATGTTTATATTACAGATTCCCGAACCTCACTCGTGGCTGCATTTTAACATTTAATTCAATTCTCAATCTCATTTAGGACATGAAATAACCAGATAAGCACATTACATAAGTGAAAACATGAATCATTTTTTACCCCGACCGGGACTCGAACCTAGGACTTATGATTACTAAGTCAAGGCGCTACCACTACACTACAGAAGGTTAAAAGGAATCCAACCTTATAGCTTATATCTGCTATACTTAGGAATGAACGCATTCTAACTGAATGCCACTATGTTTATATTACAGATTCCCCAACCTCACTCGTGGCTTCAATTTAGCATTTAATTCAATTCCCAATCTCATTCGGGTCATGAAATAACCAGATAAGCACATTACATGTGTGAAAACATGAATCATTTTTTACCCCGACCGGGACTCGAACCTAGGACTTATGATTACTAAGTCAAGGCGCTACCACTACACCACAGAAGGTTAAAAGGAATCCAACCTTATAGCTTATATCTGCTATACTTAGGAATGAACGCATTCTAACTGAATGCCACTATGTTTATATTACAGATTCCCCAACCTCACTCGTGGCTTCATTTTAGCATTTAAATCAATTCCCAATCTCATTCGGGTCATGAAATAACCAGATAAGCACATAACATATGTGAAAACATGAATCATTTTTTACCTCGACCGTGACTCGAACCTAGGACTTATGATTACTAAGTCAAGGCGCTACCACTACACCACAGAAGGTTAAAAGGAATCCAACCTTATAGCTTATATCTGCTCTACTTAGGAATGAACGCATTCTAACTGAATGCCACTATGTTCATACTACAGATTCCCCAACCTCACTCGTGGCTTCATTTTAGCATTTAATTCAATTCCCAATCTCATTCGGGGAATGAAATAATCAGATAAGGACATTACATATGTGAAAACATAAATAATTTTTTACCCCGACCGGGACTCGAACCTAGGACTTATGATTACTAAGTCAAGGCGCTACCACTAAACCAAAGAAGGTTAAAAGGAATCCAACCTTATAGCTTATATCTGCTATACTTAGGAATGAACGTGTTCTAACTGAATGCCACTATGTTCATATTACAGATTCCCCAACCTCACTCGTTCATTTTAGCATTTAATTCAATTCCCAATCTCATTCGGGCCATGAAATAACCAGATAAGCACATTACATATGTGAAAACATGAATAATTTTTTACCCCGACCGGGACTCGAACCTAGGACTTATGATTACTAAGTCAAGGCGCTACCACTAAACCACAGAAGGTTAAAAGGAATCCAACCTTATAGCTTATATCTGCTATACTTAGGAATGAACGCATTCTAACTGAATGCCACTATGTTCATATTACAGATTCCCCAACCTCACTCGTGGCTTCATTTTAGCATTTAATTCAATTCCCAATCTCATTCGGATCATGAAATAACCAGATAAGCAAATTACATGTGTGAAAACATGAATCATTTTTTACCCCGACCGGGACTCGAACCTAGGACTTATGATTACTAAGTCAAGGCGCTACCACTATATCACAGAAGGTTAAAAGGAATCCAACCTTATAGCTTATATTTGCTATACATAGGAATGAACGCATTCTAACTGAATGCCACTATGTTCATATTACAGATTCCCCAACCTCACGCGTGGCTTCATTTTAGCATTTAATTCAATTCCCAATCTCATTCGGGCCATGATATAAACAGATAAGCACATTACATATGTGAAAATATGAATCATTTTTTACCTCAACCAGGACTCGAACCTAGGACTTATAATTACTATGTCAAGGCGCTACCACTACACCACAGAAGGTTAAAAGGAATCCAACCTTATAGCTTATAACTGCAATACTTAGAAATGAACGCATTCTAACTGAATGCCACTATGTTTATATTACAGATTCCCCAACCTCACTCGTGGCTTCATTTTAGCAATTAATTCAATTCCCAATCTCATTTAGGCCATGAAATAACCAGATAAGCACATTACATATGTGAAAACATGAATCATTTTTTACCCCGACCGGGACTCGAACCTAGGACTTATGATTACTAAGTCAAGGCGCTACCACTACACTACAGAAGGTTAAAAGGAATCCAACCTTATAGCTTATATCTGCTATGCTTAGAAATGAACGCATTCTAACTGAATGCCACTATGTTCATATTACAGATTCCCCAACCTCACTCGTGGCTTCATTTTAGCATTTAATTCAATTCCCAATCTCATCCGGGTCATGAAATAACCAGATAAGCACATTACATATGTGAAAACATGAATCATTTTTTACCCCGACTGGGACTCGAACCTAGGACTTAAGATTACTAAGTCAAGGCGCTACCACTACACCACAGAAGGTTAAAAGGAATCCAACCTTATAGCTTATATCTGCTATACTTAGGAATGAACGCATTCTAACTGAATGCCACTATGTTCATATTACAGATTCCCCAACCTTACTCGTGGCTTCATTTTAGCATTAAATTCAATTCCCACTCTCATTCAGGCCATGAAATAACCAGATAAGCACATTACATATGTGAAAACATGAATCATTTTTTGCCCCGACCGGGACTCGAACCTAGGACTTATGATTACTAAGTCAAGGCACTATCACTACACCACAGAAGGTTAAAAGGAATCCAACATTATAGCTTATATCTGCAATACTTAGGAATGAACGCATTCTAACTGAATGCCACTATGTTTATATTACAGATTCCCGAACCTCACTCGTGGCTGCATTTTAACATTTAATTCAATTCTCAATCTCATTTAGGACATGAAACAACCAGATAAGCACATTACATATGTGAAAACATGAATCATTTTTTACCCCAACCGGGACTCGAACCTAGGACTTATGATTACTAAGTCAAGGCGCTACCACTACACTACAGAAGGTTAAAAGGAATCCAACCTTATAGCTTATATCTGCTATACTTAGGAATGAACGCATTCTAACTGAATGCCACTATGTTTATATTACAGATTCCCCAACCTCACTCGTGGCTTCAATTTAGCATTTAATTCAATTCCCAATCTCATTCGGGTCATGAAATAACCAGAAAAGAACATTACATGTGTGAAAACATGAATCATTTTTTACCCCGACCGGGACTCGAACCTAGGACTTATGATTACTAAGTCAAGGCGCTACCACTACACCACAGAAGGTTAAAAGGAATCCAACCTTATAGCTTATATCTGCTATACTTAGGAATGAATGCATTCTAACTGAATGCCACTATGTTCATATTACAAATTCCCAAACCTCACTCGTGGCTTCATTTTAGCATTTAATTCAATTCCCAATCTTATTCGGGCCATGGAATAACCAGATAAGCACATTACATATGTGAAAACATGAATCATTTTTTACCCCGACCGGGACTCGAACCTAGGACTTATGATTACTAAGTCAAGGCGCTACCACTACACCACAGAAGGTTAAAAGGAATCCAACCTTATAGCTTATATCTGCTATACTTAGGAATGAACGCATTCTAACTGAATGCCACTATGTTCATATTACAGATTCCCCAACCTCACGCGTGGCTTCATTTTAGCATTTAATTCAATTCCCAATCTCATTCGGGCCATGATATAACCAGATAAGCACATTACATATGTGAAAACATGAATCATTTTTTACCTCGACCGGGACTCGAACCTAGGACTTATGATTACTAAGTCAAGGCGCTACCACTACACTACAGAAGGTTAAAAGGAATCCAACCTTATAGCTTATATCTACTATACTTAGGAATGAACGCATTCTAACTGAATGCCACTATGTTTATATTACAGATTCCCAGACCTCACTCGTGGCTTCATTTAAGCATTTAATTCAATTCCCAATCTCATTCGGGCCATGAAATAATCAGATAAGCACATTACATATGTGAAAACATAAATAATTTTTTACCCCGACCGGGACTCGAACCTAGGACTTATGATTACTAAGTCAAGGCGCTACCACTAAACCAAAGAAGGTTAAAAGGAATCCAACCTTATAGCTTATATCTGCTATACTTAGGAATGAACGCGTTCTAACTGAATGCCACTGTGTTCATTTTACAGATTCCCCAACCTCACTCGTGGCTTCATTTTAGCATTTAATTCAATTCCCAATCTCATTCGGGACATGAAATAACCAGATAAGCACATTACATATGTGAAAACATGAATCATTTTTTACCCCGACCGGGACTCGAACCTAGGACTTATGATTACTAAGTCAAGGCTCTACCACTAAACCACAGATGGTTAAAAGGAATCCAACCTTATAGCTTATATCTGCTATACTTAGGAATGAACGCATTCTAACTGAATGCCACTATGTTCATATTACAGATTCCCCAACCTCACTCGTGGCTTCATTTTAGCATTTAATTCAATTCCCAATCTCATTCGGGCCATGAAATAACCAGATAAGCACATTACATGTGTGAAAACATGAATCATTTTTTACCCCGACCGGGACTCGAACCTAGGACTTATGATTACTAAGTCAAGGCGCTACCACTACACCACAGAAGGTTAAAAGGAATCCAACCTTATAGCTTATATCTGCTATACTTAGGAATGAACGCATTCTAACTGAATGCCACTATGTTCATATTACAGATTCCCCAACCTCACTCGTGGCTTCATTTTAGCATTTAATTCAATTCCCAATCTCATTCGGGCCATGGAATAACCAGATAAGCACATTACATATGTGAAAACATGAATAATTTTTTACCCCGACCGGGACTCGAACCTAGGACTTATGATTACTAAGTCAAGGCGCTACCACTACACCACAGAAGGTTAAAAGGAATCCAACCTTATAGCTTATATCTGCTATACTTAGGAATGAACGCATTCTAACTGAATGCCACTATGTTCATATTACAGATTCCCCAACCTCACTCGTGGCTTCATTTTAGCATTAAATTCAATTCCCAATCTCATTCAGGCCATGAAATAACCAGATAAGCACATTTAATATGTGAAAAATGAATCATTTTTTGCCCCGACCGGGACTCGGACCTAGGACTTATGATTACTTATTCAAGGCACTATCACTACACCACAGAAGGTTAAAAGGAATCCAACATTATAGCTTATATCTGCAATACTTAGGAATGAATGCATTCTAACTGAATGCCACTATGTTTATATTACAGATTCCCCAACCTCACTCGTGGCTGCATTTTAACATTTAATTCAATTCTCAATCTCATTTAGGACATGAAATAACCAGATAAGCACATTACATATGTGAACACATGAATCATTTTTTACCCCGACCGGGACTCGAACCTAGGACTTATGATTACTAAGTCAAGGCGCTACCACTACACTACAGAAGGTTAAAAGGAATCCAACCTTATAGCTTATATTTGCTATACTTAGGAATGAACGCATTCTAACTGAATGCCACTATGTTTATATTACAGATTCCCCAACCTCACTCGTGGCTTTATTTAGCATTTAATTCAATTCCCAATCTCATTCGGGTCATGAAATAACCAGATAAGCACATTACATGTGTGAAAACATGAATCATTTTTTACCCCGACCGGGACTCGAACCTAGGACTTATGATTACTAAGTCAAGGCACTACCACTACACCACAGAAGGTTAAAAGGAATCCAACCTTATAGCTTATATCTGCTATACTTAGGAATGAACGCATTCTAACTGAATGCCACTATGTTCATATTACAGATTCCCAAACCTCACTCGTGGCTTCATTTTAGCATTTAATTCAATTCCCAATCTCATTCGGGATATGGAATAACCAGATAAGCACATTACATATGTGAAAACATGAATCATTTTTTACCCCGACCGGGACTCGAACCTAGGACTTATGATTACTAAGTCAAGGCACTACCACTACACTACAGAAGGTTAAAAGGAATCCAACCTTATAGCTTATATCTGCTATACTTAGGAATGAACGCATTCTAACTGAATGCCACTATGTTTATATTACAGATTCCCCAACCTCACTCGTGGCTTCATTTTAGCATTAAATTCAATTCCCAATCTCATTCAGGCCATGAAATAACCAGATAAGCTCATTACATATTTGAAAACATGAATCATTTTTTGCCCCGACCGGGACTCGAACCTAGGACTTATGATTACTAAGTCAAGGCACTATCACTACACCACAGAAGGTTAAAAGGAATCCAACATTATAGCTTATATCTGCAATACTTAGGAATGAACGCATTCTAACTGAATGCCACTATGTTTATATTACAGATTCCCCAACCTCACTCGTGGCTGCATTTTAACATTTAATTCAATTCTCAATCTCATTTAGAACATGAAATAACCAGATAAGCACATTACATATGTGAAAACATGAATCATTTTTTACCCCGACCGGGACTCGAACCTAGGACTTATGATTACTAAGTCAAGGCGCTACCACTACACCACAGAATGTTAAAAGGAATCTAATCTTATAGCTTATATCTGCTATACTTAGGAATGAACGCATTCTAACTGAATGCCACTATGTTCATAATACAGGTTCCCCAACCTCACTCATGGCTTCATTTTAGAATTAAATTCAATTCCCAATCTCATTTGGGCCATGAAATAACCAGATAAGCACATTACATATGTGAAAACATGAATCATTTTTTACCCCGACCGGACGCGAACCTAGGACTTATGATTACTAAGTCAAGGCGCTACCGCTACACTACAGAAGGTTAAAAGGAATCCAACCTTATAGCTTATATCTGCTATACCTAGGAATGAACACATTCTAACTGAATGCCACTATGTTTATATTATAGATTCCCCAACCTCACTCGTGGCTTCATTTTAGCATTTAATTCAATTCCCAATCTCATTCGGGTCATGAAATAACCAGATAAGCACATTACATATGTGAAAACATGAATCATTTTTTACCTCGACCGTGACTCGAACCTAGGACTTATGATTACTAAGTCAAGGCGCTACCACTACACCACAGAAGGTTAAAAGGAATCCAACCTTATAGCTTATATCTGCTCTACTTAGGAAAAAACGCATTCTAACTGAATGCCACTATGTTCATACTACAGATTCCCCAACCTCACTCGTGGCTTCATTTTAGCATTTAATTCAATTCCCAATCTCATTCGGGGAATGAAATAATCAGATAAGCACATTACATATGTGAAAACATAAATAATTTTTTACCCCGACCGGGACTCGAACCTAGGACTTATGATTACTAAGTCAAGGCGCTACCACTAAACCAAAGAAGGTTAAAAGGAATCCAACCTTATAGCTTATATCTGCTATACTTAGGAATGAACGTGTTCTAACTGAATGCCACTGTGTTCATATTACAGATTCCCCAACCTCACTCGTGGCTTCATTTTAGCATTTAATCCAATTCCCAATCTCATTCGGGCCATGAAATAACCAGATAAGCACATTACATATGTGAAAACATGAATCATTTTTTACCCCGACCGGGACTCGAACCTAGGACTTATGATTACTAAGTCAAGGCGCTACCACTAAACCACAGAAGGTTAAAAGGAATCCAACCTTATAGCTTATATCTGCTATACTTAGGAATGAACGCATTCTAACTGAATGCCACTATGTTCATATTACAGATTCCCCAACCTCACTCGTGGCTTCATTTTAGCATTTAATTCAATTCCCAATCTCATTCGGGTCATGAAATAACCAGATAAGCACATTACATGTGTGAAAACATGAATCATTTTTTACCCCGACCGGGACTCAAACCTAGGACTTATGATTACTAAGTCAAGGCGCTACCACTATACCACAGAAGGTTAAAAGGAATCCAACCTTATAGCTTATATTTGCTATACTTAGGAATGAACGCATTCTAACTGAATGCCACTATGTTCATATTACAGATTCCCCAACCTCACGCGTGGCTTCATTTTAGCATTTAATTCAATTCCCAATCTCATTCGGGCCATGATATAAACAGATAAGCACATTACATATGTGAAAACATGAATCATTTTTTACCTCAACCAGGACTCGAACCTAGGACTTATAATTACTAAGTCAAGGCGCTACCACTACACCACAGAAGGTTAAAAGGAATCCAACCTTATAGCTTATATCTGCAATACTTAGAAATGAACGCATTCTAACTGAATGCCACTATGTTTATATTACAGATTCCCCAACCTCACTCGTGGCTTCATTTTTGCAATTAATTCAATTCCTAATCTCATTTAGGCCATGAAATAACCAGATAAGCACATTACATATGTGAAAACATGAATCATTTTTTACCCCGAGCGGGACTCGAACCTAGGACTTATGATTACTAAGTCAAGGCGCTACCACTACGCTACAGAAGGTTAAAAGGAATCCAACCTTATAGCTTATATCTGCTATACTTAGAAATGAACGCATTCTAACTGAATGCCATTATGTTCATATTACAGATTCCCCAACCTCACTCGTGGCTTCATTTTAGCATTTAATTCAATTCCCAATCTCATCCGGGTCATGAAATAACCAGATATGCACATTACATATGTGAAAACATGAATCATTTTTTACCCCGACTGGGACTCGAACCTAGGACTTATGATTGCTAAGTCAAGGCGCTACCACTACACTACAGAAGGTTAAAAGGAATCCAACCTTATAGTTTATATCTGCTATACTTAGGAATGAACGCATTCTAACTGAATGCCACTATGTTCATATTACAGATTCCCCAACCTTACTCGTTGGTTCATTTTAGCATTAAATTCAATTCCCAATCTCATTCAGGCCATGAAATAACCAGATAAGCACATTACATATGTGAAAACATGAATCATTTTTTGCCCCGACCGGGACTCGAACCTAGGACTTATGATTACTAAGTCAAGGCACTATCACTACACCACAGAAGGTTAAAAGGAATCCAACCTTATAGCTTATATCTGCAATACTTAGGAATGAACGCATTCTAACTGAATGCCACTATGTTTATATTACAGACTCCCCAACCTCACTCGTGGCTGCATTTTAACATTTAATTCAATTCTCAATCTCATTTAGGACATGAAATAACCAGATAAGCACATTACATATGTGAAAACATGAATCATATTTTACCCCGACCGGGACTCGAACCTAGGACTTATGATTACTAAGTCAAGGCGCTACCACTACACTACAGAAGGTTAAAAGGAATCCAACCTTATAGCTTATATCTGCTATACTTAGGAATGAACGCATTCTAAATGAATGCCACTATGTTTATATTACAGATTCCCCAACCTCACTCGTGGCTTCAATTTAGCATTTAATTCAATTCCCAATCTCATTCGGGTCATGAAATAACCAGATAAGCACATTACATGTGTGAAAACATGAATCATTTTTTACCCCGACCGGGACTCGAACCTAGGACTTGTGATTACTAAGTCAAGGCGCTACCACTACACCACAGAAGGTTAAAAGGAATCCAACCTTATAGCTTATATCTGCTATACTTAGGAATGAACGCATTCTAACTGAATGCCACTATGTTCATATTACAGATTCCCCAACCTCACTCGTGGCTTCATTTTAGCATTTAATTCAATTCCCAATCTCATTCGGGTCATGAAATAACCAGATAAGCACATTACATGTGTGAAAACATGAATCATTTTTTACCCCGACCGGGACTCGAACCTAGGACTTGTGATTACTAAGTCAAGGCGCTACCACTATACCACAGAAGGTTAAAAGGAATCCAACCTTATAGCTTATATTTGCTATACTTAGGAATGAACGCATTCTAACTGAATGCCACTATGTTCATATTACAGATTCCCCAACCTCACGCGTGGCTTCATTTTAGCAATTAATTCAATTCCCAATCTCATTTAGGCCATGAAATAACCAGATAAGCACATTACATATGTGAAAACATGAATCATTTTTTACCCCGACCGGGACTCGAACCTAGGACTTATGATTACTAAGTCAAGGCGCTACCACTACACTACAGAAGGTTAAAAGGAATCCAACCTTATAGCTTATATCTGCTATACTTAGAAATGAACGCATTTTAACTGAATGCCACTATGTTCATATTACAGATTCCCCAACCTCACTCGTGGCTTCATTTTAGCATTTAATTCAATTCCCAATCTCATCCGGGTCATGAAATAACCAGATAAGCACATTACATATGTGAAAACATGAATCATTTTTTACCCCGACCGGGACTCGAACCTAGGACTTATGATTACTAAGTCAAGGCGCTACCACTACACCACAGAAGGTTAAAAGGAATCCAACCTTATAGCTTATATCTGCTATACTTAGGAATGAACGCATTCTAACTGAATGCCACTATGTTCATATTACAGATTCCCCAACCTTACTCGTGGATTCATTTTAGCATTAAATTCAATTCCCAATCTCATTCAGGCCATGAAATAACCAGATAAGCACATTACATATGTGAAAACATGAATCATTTTTTGCCCCGACCGGGACTCGAACCTAGGACTTATGATTACTAAGTCAAGGCACTATCACTACACCACAGAAGGTTAAAAGGAATCCAACATTATAGCTTATATCTGCAATACTTAGGAATGAACGCATTCTAACTGAATGCCACTATGTTTATATTACAGATTCCCCAACCTTACTCGTGGCTGCATTTTAACATTTAATTCAATTCTCAATCTCATTTAGGACATGAAATAACCAGATAAGCACATTACATATGTGAAAACATGAATCATTTTTTACCCCGACCGGGACTCGAACCTAGGACTTATGATTACTAAGTCAAGGCGCTACCACTACACTACAGAAGGTTAAAAGGAATCCAACCTTATAGCTTATATCTGCTATACTTAGGAATGAACGCATTCTAACTGAATGCCACTATGTTTATATTACAGATTCCCCAACCTCACTCGTGGCTTCAATTTAGCTTTTAATTCAGTTCCCAATCTCATTCGGGTCATGAAATAACCAGAAAAGAACATTACATGTGTGAAAACATGAATCATTTTTTACCCCGACCGGGACTCGAACCTAGGACTTATGATTACTAAATCAAGGCGCTACCACTACACCACAGAAGGTTAAAAGGAATCCAACCTTATAGCTTATATCTGCTATACTTAGGAATGAATGCATTCTAACTGAATGCCACTATGTTCATATTACAAATTCCCAAACCTCACTCGTGGCTTCATTTTAGCATTTAATTCAATTCCCAATCTTATTCAGGTCATGGAATAACCAGATAAGCACATTACATATGTGAAAACATGAATCATTTTTTACCCCGACCGGGACTCGAACCTAGGACTTATGATTACTAAGTCAAGGCGTTACCACTACACCACAGAAGGTTAAAAGGAATCCAACCTTATAGCTTATATCTGCTATACTTAGGAATGAACGCATTCTAACTGAATGCCACTATGTTTATATTACAGATTCCCCAACCTCACTCTTGGCTTCATTTTAGCATTAAATTCAATTCCCAATCTCATTCAGGCCATGAAATAAGCAGATAAGACCATTACATATGTGAAAACATGAATCATTTTTTGCCCCGACCGGGACTCGAACCTAGGACTTATGATTACTAAGTCAAGGCACTATCACTACACCACAGAAGGTTAAAAGGAATCCAACATTATAGCTTATATCTGCAATACTTAGGAATGAACGCATTCTAACTGAATGCCACTATGTTTATATTACAGATTCGCCAACCTCACTCGTGGCTGCGTTTTAACATTTAATTCAATTCTCAATCTCATTTAGGACATGAAATAACCAGATAAGCACATTACATATATGAAAACATGAATCATTTTTTACCCCGACCGGGACTTGAACCTGGGACTTATGATTACTAAGTGAAGGCGCTACCACTACACCACAGAATGTTAAAAGGAATCTAATCTTATAGCTTATATCTGCTATACTTAGGAATGAACGCATTCTAACTGAATGCCACTATGTTCATAATACAGATTCCCCAACCTCACTCATGGCTTCATTTTAGCATTAAATTCAATTCCCAATCTCATTCGGGCCATGAAATAATCAGATAAGCACATTACATATGTGAAAACATAAGTAATTTTTTACCCTGACCGGGACTCGAACCTAGGACTTATGATTACTAAGTCAAGGCGCTACCACTAAACCAAAGAAGGTTAAAAGGAATCCAACCTTATAGCTTATATCTGCTATACTTAGGAATGAACGCGTTCTAACTGAATGCCACTGTGTTCATTTTACAGATTCCCCAACCTCACTCGTGGCTTCATTTTAGCATTTAATTCAATTCCCAATCTCATTCGGGCCATGAAATAACCAGATAAGCACATTACATATGTGAAAACATGAATCATTTTTTACCTCAACCAGGACTCGAACCTAGGACTTATAATTACTAAGTCAAGGCGCTACCACTACACCACAGAAGGTTAAAAGGAATCCAACCTTATAGCTTATATCTGCAATACTTAGAAATGAACGCATTCTAACTGAATGCCACTATGTTTATATTACAGATTCCCCAACCTCACTCGTGGCTTCATTTTTGCAATTAATTCAATTCCCAATCTCATTTGGGCCATGAAATAACCAGATAAGCACATTACATATGTGAAAACATGAATCATTTTTTACCCCGACCGGGACTCGAATCTAGGACTTATGATTACTAAGTCAAGGTGCTACCACTACACTACAGAAGGTTAAAAGGAATCCAACCTTATAGCTTATATCTGCTATACTTAGAAATGAACGCATTCTAACTGAATGCCACTATGTTCATATTACAGATTCCCCAACCTCACTCGTGGCTTCATTTTAGCATTTAATTCAATTCCCAATCTCATCCGGGTCATGAAATAACCAGATAAGCACATTACATATTTGAAAACATGAATCATTTTTTACCCCGACCGGGACTCGAACCTAGGACTTATGATTACTAAGTCAAGGCGCTACCACTAAACCACAGAAGGTTAAAAGGAATCCAACCTTATAGCTTATATCTGCTATACTTAGGAATGAACGCATTCTAACTGAATGCCACTATGTTCATATTACAGATTCCCCAACTTCACTCGTGGCTTCATTTTAGCATTAAATTCAATTCCCAATCTCATTCAGGCCATGAAATAACCAGATAAGCACATTACATATATGAAAACATGAATCATTTTTTACCTCAACCAGGACTCGAACCTAGGACTTATAATTACTAAGTCAAGGCGCTATCACTACACCACAGAAGGTTAAAAGGAATCCAACATTATAGCTTATATCTGCAATACTTAGGAATGAATGCATTCTAACTGAATGCCACTATGTTTATATTACAGATTCCCCAACCTCACTCGTGGTTGCATTTTAACATTTAATTCAATTCTCAATCTCATTTAGGACATGAAATAACCAGATAAGCACATTACATATGTGAAAACATGAATCATTTTTTACCCCGACCGGGACTCGAACCTAGGACTTATGATTACTAAGTCAAGGCGCTACCACTACACCACAGAATGTTAAAAATAATCTAATCTTATAGCTTATATCTGCTATACTTAGGAATGAACGCATTCTAACTGAATGCCACTATGTTCATAATACAGATTCCCCAACCTCACTCATGGCTTCATTTTAGCATTAAATTCAATTCCCAATCTCATTCGGGCCATGAAATAACCAGATAAGCACATTACATATGTGAAAACATGAATCATTTTTTACCCCGACCGGACTCGAACCTAGGACTTATGATTACTAAGTCAAGGCGCTACCGCTACACTACAGAAGGTTAAAAGGAATCCAACCTTATAGCTTATATCTGCTATACCTAGGAATGAACACATTCTAACTGAATGCCACTATGTTTATATTACAGATTCCCCAACCTCACTCGTGGCTTCATTTTAGCATTTAATTCAATTCCCAATCTCATTCGGGTCATGAAATAACCAGATAAGCACATTACATATGTGAAAACATGAATCATTTTTTACCTCGACCGTGACTCGAACCTAGGACTTATGATTACTAAGTCAAGACGCTACCACTACACCACAGAAGGTTAAAAGGAATCCAACCTTATAGCTTATATCTGCTATACTTAGGAATGAACGCATTCTAACTGAATGCCACTATGTTCATACTACAGATTCCCCAACCTCACTCGTGGCTTCATTTTAGCATTTAATTCAATTCCCAATCTCATTCGGGGAATGAAATAATCAGATAAGCACATTACATATGTGAAAACATAAATAATTTTTTACCCCGACTGGGACTCGAACCTAGGACTTATGATTACTAAGTCAAGGCGCTACCACTAAACCACAGAAGGTCAAAAGGAATCAAACCTTATAGCTTATATCTGCTATACTTAGGAATGAACGCATTCTAACTGAATGCCACTATGTTCATATTACAGATTCCCCAACCTCACTCGTGGCTTCATTTTAGCATTTAATTCAATTCCCAATCTTATCCGGGTCATGAAATAACCAGATAAGCACATTACATATGTGAAAACATGAATCATTTTTTACCCCGACCGGGACTCGAACCTAGGACTTATGATTACTAAGTCAAGGCGCTACCACTACACCACAGAATGTTAAAAATAATCTAATCTTATAGCTTATATCTGCTATACTTAGGAATGAACGCATTCTAACTGAATGCCACTATGTTCATAATACAGATTCCCCAACCTCACTCATGGCTTCATTTTAGCATTAAATTCAATTCCCAATCTCATTCGGGCCATGAAATAACCAGATAAGCACATTACAAATGTGAAAACATGAATCATTTTTTACCCCGACCGGACTCGAACCTAGGACTTATGATTACTAAGTCAAGGCGCTACCGCTACACTACAGAAGGTTAAAAGGAATCCAACCTTATAGCTTATATCTGCTATACCTAGGAATGAACACATTCTAACTGAATGCCACTATGTTTATATTACAGATTCCCCAACCTCACTCGTGGCTTCATTTTAGCATTTAATTCAATTCCCAATCTCATTCGGGTCATGAAATAACCAGATAAGCACATTACATATGTGAAAACATGAATCATTTTTTACCTCGACCGTGACTCGAACCTAGGACTTATGATTACTAAGTCAAGGCGCTACCACTACACCACAGAAGGTTAAAAGGAATCCAACCTTATAGCTTATATCTGCTCTACTTAGGAATGAACGCATTCTAACTGAATGCAACTATGTTCATACTACAGATTCCCCAACCTCACTCGTGGCTTCATTTTAGCATTTAATTCAATTCCCAATCTCATTCGGGAATGAAATAATCAGATAAGCACATTACATATGTGAAAACATAAATAATTTTTACCCCGACCGGGACTCGAACCTAGGACTTATGATTACAAAGTCAAGGCGCTACCACTAAACCAAAGAGGTTAAAAGGAATCCAACCTTATAGCTTATATCTGCTATACTTAGGAATGAACGCGTTCTAACTGAATGCCACTGTGTTCATATTACAGATTCCCCAACCTCACTCGTGGCTTCATTTTAGCATTTAATTCAATTCCCAATCTCATTCGGGCCATGAAATAACCAGATAAGCACATTACATATGTTAAAACATGAATCATTTTTTACCCCGACCGGGACTCGAACCTAGGACTTATGATTACTAAGTCAAGGCGCTACCACTAAACCACAGAAGGTTAAAAGGAATCAAACCTTATAGCTTATATCTGCTATACTTAGGAATGAACGCATTCTAACTGAATGCCACTATGTTCATATTACAGATTCCCCAACCTCACTCGTGGCTTCATTTTAGCATTTAATTCAATTCCCAATCTCATTCGGGTCATGAAATAACCAGATAAGCACATTACATGTGTGAAAACATGAATCATTTTTTACCCCGACCGGGACTCGAACCTAGGACTTATGATTACTAAGTCAAGGCGCTACCACTATACCACAGAAGGTTAAAAGGAATCCAACCTTATAGCTTATATTTGCTATACTTAGGAATGAACGCATTCTAACTGAATGCCACTATGTTCATATTACAGATTCCCCAACCTCACTCGTGGCTTCATTTTAGCATTTAATTCAATTCCCAATCTCATTCGGGCCATGATATAACCAGATAAGCACATTACATATGTGAAAACATGAATCATTTTTTACCTCAACCAGGACTCGAACCTAGGACTTATAATTACTAAGTCAAGACGCTACCACTACACCACAGAAGGTTAAAAGGAATCCAACCTTATAGCTTATATCTGCAATACTTAGAAATGAACGCATTCTAACTGAATGCCACTATGTTTATATTACAGATTCCCCAACCTCACTCGTGGCTTCATTTTAGCAATTAATTCAATTCCCAATCTCATTTAGGCCATGAAATAACCAGATAAGCACATTACATATGTGAAAACATGAATCATTTTTTACCCCGACCGGGACTCGAACCTAGGACTTATGATTACTAAGTCAAGGCGCTACCACTACACTACAGAAGGTTAAAAGGAATCCAACCTTATAGCTTATATCTGCTATACTTAGAAATGAACGCATTCTAACTGAATGCCACTATGTTCATATTACAGATTCCCCAACCTCACTCGTGGCTTCATTTTAGCATTTAATTCAATTCCCAATCTCATCCGGGTCATGAAATAACCAGATAAGCACATTACATATGTGAAAACATGAATCATTTTTTACCCCGACCGGGACTCGAACCTAGGACTTATGATTACTAAGTCAAGGCGCTACCACTACACCACAGAAGGTTAAAAGGAATCCAACCTTATAGCTTATATCTGCTATACTTAGGAATGAACGCATTCTAACTGAATGCCACTATGTTCATATTACAGATTCCCCAACCTTACTCGTGGCTTCATTTTAGCATTAAATTCAATTCCCAATCTCATTCAGGCCATGAAATAACCAGATAAGCACATTACATATGTGAAAACATGAATCATTTTTTGCCCCGACCGGGACTCGAACCTAGGACTTATGATTACTAAGTCAAGGCACTATCACTACACCACAGAAGGTTAAAAGGAATCCAACATTATAGCTTATATCTGCAATACTTAGGAATGAACGCATTCTAACTGAATGCCACTATGTTTATATTACAGATTCCGGAACCTCACTCGTGGCTGCATTTTAACATTTAATTCAATTCTCAATCTCATTTAGGACATGAAATAACCAGATAAGCACATTACATATGTGAAAACATGAATCATTTTTTACCCCGACCGGGACTCGAACCTAGGACTTATGATTACTAAGTCAAGGCGCTACCACTACACTACAGAAGGTTAAAAGGAATCCAACCTTATAGCTTATATCTGCTATACTTAGGAATGAACGCATTCTAACTGAATGCCACTATGTTTATATTACAGATTCCCCAACCTCACTCGTGGCTTCAATTTAGCATTTAATTCAATTCCCAATCTCATTCGGGTCATGAAATAACCAGATAAGCACATTACATGTGTGAAAACATGAATCATTTTTTACCCCGACCGGGACTCGAACCTAGGACTTATGATTACTAAGTCAAGGCGCTACCACTACACCACAGAAGGTTAAAAGGAATCCAACCTTATAGCTTATATCTGCTATACTTAGGAATGAACGCATTCTAACTGAATGCCACTATGTTCATATTACAGATTCCCCAACCTCACTCGTGGCTTCATTTTAGCATTTAATTCAATTCCCAATCTCATTCGGGTCATGAAATAACCAGATAAGCACATTACATGTGTGAAAACATGAATCATTTTTTACCCCGACCGGGACTCGAACCTAGGACTTATGATTACTAAGTCAAGGCGCTACCACTATACCACAGAAGGTTAAAAGGAATCCAACCTTATAGCTTATATCTGCTATACTTAGGAATGAACGCATTCTAACTGAATGCCACTATGTTCATATTACAGATTCCCCAACCTCACGCGTGGCTTCATTTTAGCAT
This sequence comes from Halocaridina rubra, assembly GCA_037179515.1. Lineage (NCBI taxonomy): Eukaryota > Metazoa > Arthropoda > Malacostraca > Decapoda > Atyidae > Halocaridina > Halocaridina rubra. Next base: position 281 of record JAXCGZ010021256.1, on the reverse strand, counting down.
TTAATTCAATTCCCAATCTCATTCAGGCCATGATATAACCAGATAAGCACATTACATATGTGAAAACATGAATCATTTTTTACCTCAACCAGGACTCGAACCTAGGACTTATAATTACTAAGTCAAGGCGCTACCACTACACCACAGAAGGTTAAAAGGAATCCAACCTTATAGCTTATATCTGCAATACTTAGAAATGAACGCATTCTAACTGAATGCCACTATGTTTATATTACAGATTCCCCAACCTCACTCGTGGCTTCATTTTTGCAATTAATTCA
>JAXCGZ010021255.1:30000-62329 GCA_037179515.1 Halocaridina rubra | reverse complement strand
AAAAACAAAGTTAGGAAGTGTGTAAGGCATGTTGATGGTGGCAGCTTGAATGCAAGAGTGAATGGTGAAAGCTTGAGAAAGAGCAGTCTTTCAAGTATCTGGAGTTACATGTACCAGTTGATTAGAGTAAGAGTGTATGTGGTAGTGTTTTACAGAGTTGGGGAGGTGAGGAAAGTTTTAATTGGGATGAAGATTGTAATAAAAAGTTGATATATAGGAATGAATGTAAATAAAGGGTTTTTTGATGAAATGCTGTTGCTTACAGCATAGTATGAAGTAAAGGCTTCGAATGTGAGAGAGTATGATATGAACATTTTGAAAGTATGTGGCAGAGATGAGGATGTTGAGATGGATGTGTGGGGTGACAAGAAGCGATAAGATCAGAAAAGAGGTAATTAGAGGTACCTCAAAAGTTAGAGAAATATTTTTTAAGATACAAGAAAGTAGACTTAAGATGGTATGGTCATGTCGTTAGGAGGGATGAACAGTATGTTGGAAGGAGGGTGATGGAAATGGATATACAGGGTAGGCGAGGGAGACCAAAGCGTAGGTGGATGGATTGCATCAATGACGACCTGAGGTCTAAAGTTTTGTTGGGTGATGAGGTATGGGACAGAAACAAATGGAGAAAACTGGCCAGAAACATCGACCCCACATAAAAGTGGGAAAAGATGCAGACAAAGAAGAAGAAGAAGAAGAGATTTGGTATTTAAGAAGTTTTGGAAGATGTGTCAAGAATGATTAGATTGAGAAATGTGGTGATAAAAGATTGGTCATTGTAAAAAGGATATTCGTTGTTAGAACAGGGAATGCTTTGTTTGGGTGAATGGAAAGAATGGTGAAAGATTGTAAATGGATGACATGAGCCTAGGGATTTTCAAGCATCAATTCATTACTGTAGGCCAGGATGGGTAGGTGTGGAGGGGTTACTGTAAGATTAGGCTGTGGGGGGGCACCATGACAGATAATCTGTGCCCCATTTCCATTCTATGAGATCGAAACAGTATGGCAGGGGAGGATTATGCTGGCGCTTCATCCAAAAGGTCCAAATGGCCAATCTACCTCATCGTTAATGGAGTGGTTGGATCCTTGGGTGAATGGGTGTATGCTTTGACTCGGATGCCACTTTATGATAGGGATTATTACCTTAAATATTGAATGATACAGATTATCTTGTGTGAAAATGGGTTTAGTGTATGTACAAAGAAATTGGTTTCTGGCCTGCTTGTACTTTTTGTTGGTTTGGGTATGCATGCAGAAGGTGCATGACTTCCAGGCATCAGCAGCAATTGACTAGCAAATATAATAGCAATTTATACAGTAATGTGTACGACATACTCATTACATAATTATATTCTTTTACAATACTGTACATGCATATATTAGCATGAAGAAGAGATCTAGCACAATAAGAAATATATACAAAATCCTATACTGTATTTACGTCACTGCCTCCCAGTTAAACACATTTTTGCCAATTATACAAGAGTGTTTTAAGAGTAGCTTTATTAGTTTTGTTAAATTTACCAAACATCATATTTAGTGATATGTTGATATGATTTGTAGTTGTTTGACATTTATTTTTATAATATGCGATCAGTTGTATTTTAATTATATTCTTATATCTTTTCATTTCTTAGGTTGTAGATCACTTGCTTCAAAGAGGAGCCAACAAAGAACATCGAAATGTATCAGACTACACTCCACTTAGTCTGGCTGCTTCTGGTGGTTTTGTAAACATCATAAAGCTTTTGTTAGATAATGGAGCAGAGATAAATTCAAGAACTGGAAGTAAACTTGGCATTAGCCCCTTGATGTTGGCAGCAATGAATGGCCACGTAGCAGCAGTAAAATTACTCCTTGACATGGGCTCTGATATCAATGCTCAAATCGAGACAAATCGCAACACCGCACTCACTCTAGCCTGTTTCCAGGGTCGACACGAAGTTGTCTCACTACTTCTGGATCGCAAAGCCAATGTGGAACACCGTGCCAAGGTAAATAATGTAGTGAAATTTTCTGCATTCTGCTTACAAAAAATATGACATAAGTAGTATAAATATCTCTTTTATATAATGATGAGGCTCATGTTGTTATACAGACTGGATTAACACCTTTGATGGAAGCTGCAAGTGGCGGATATGTAGAAGTAGGGAGAGTGTTATTAGACAAGGGAGCTGACGTGAATGCTCCCCCGGTGCCTTCATCTCGTGATACGGCACTTACCATTGCAGCGGATAAGGGTCATTATAAATTTGTGGAACTTCTTATCCAGAGGTTTGTCCCGATAAATTTACATACTAAATGAGTTTATATTGTAATGGTGTACATGCAAGGCTCATTTATTGATAGAATTTAAAGTATAAAGATTTTGAAGTTGTTTTTTAACATGATGGTAAAGCTAACAAGTCTAATCTAATTTTTTTTCTATCATTGTATATTAACTTGGTATATTGGATTTTACAGCTTTTCATTATTTTGATAGTCTGTAAATTTATTTTGTATTTCAGAGGTGCTCAAGTTGAGGTAAAAAACAAGAAAGGCAATTCACCGTTGTGGCTAGCAGCTAATGGTGGTCATCTTGAAGTTGTGCAGCTGTTGTATGGTGCAGCAGCTGACATTGATTCCGAAGACAACCGAAAAGTATCTTGCCTGATGGCTGCATTTAAGAGAGGGCACTACAAAGTTGTGAAGTACATGGTGCGAAATGTATCCCAGTTCCCTTCAGATCAAGAACTTCAGCGATATATAGCCACTTTGAGCGATAAGGAGTTGGTGACAAAGTGCACTAATTGTTTAGAGGTGATTCGCGCTGCTAAAGACAAACAGGCATTAGAGGCTAATAAAAATGCATCAAATTTGCTCGAAGAACTGGAAAGAGAAAAGTCGAGAGAGGAATCGAAAAAGTTGGCTGCCCTTCGTCGTCGTATCAAGAAAAGAGCGAAAAAACAGGAGAAAAGAGAAGAAAAGCGCCGCTTAGAAGAAATAAAGAGAAATGACGATGGAAGTGATAACTATGAAGGCGAAGATGACGATAATTTGAGTAATGATAGCAAAGATAAAGAAAAGACAAAGAGAGAGAAAAATGAAGCCAATGCTCTTCAGAGAGTAGTAGAACAAATTGCACCTGAAGAAAAAGATGGCGACAGTGGCATTGATTCTAACAGCCAGACTAGTGCAACATCTGATACCAAAGTCATGGATGAAAAAGACAAACCTGGGAAGAGAACCAAGAAGAAAAAGAGAGAATCTGCCACAAAAGATTCAACAATAGCTAACCAAAAACAGAATGGCAGTGCATCCTCACGTCCAGCTTCTGATACCTCTGTTCTGCAGAAGAAGGCTATTGCTACAGGGAATGGTAATTCATATTCTCAGTCTAGTGCCTCTTCCATCTCATCTGCTGTTACAACTACCACCCCCGGTCCCCTACCAACAACATCATTGTCTTCCTCCTCATCCACTACCACCTCTTCAAAAACCAAGAAAAAGAAAGAGGAGGAAAATAAGGCGAGTGGAGTTATGAACGAACTTGATATATTTCATTTGGATAACATTAAGCCTTCGACTAGTAAAAAATCCACTCACGATTCATCTCGTGTTAATGCTCTGGATACCTTTGGGGAAGTAGACCATTACGTTACACCAATACCTGGTCTAGTCGGAAGTGCTTCAACTACCCTCAGTGCACCGTCATTAAGTCCAAATGCTAAGATAACCTCGGGTTTGGGAACAAGTCCCAAAAAAGGCAGCCGAAGAGAAGAAGGATGGAAAGAAGTTAGCCGCAAAGCGAAGAAGGTGGCTGTTCCCAATAGTGCAATAAGTAGGGTGATTGGACGCGGTGGCTGCAATATTAATACAATTAGAGAAGTTTCTGGAGCCCATATAGAAGTTGAAAAGCAAGGAAAAAGTCAGGGAGATAGGATGATCAGCATCAAAGGTTCTACGGAGGCTACTCGTCAAGCTCAAAATCTTATATCTGCCTTAGTTAAAGACCCAGACAAAGACCTCTCGGAATTAATTCCAAAGTCGGCTGTTAAAGTAGCCCCCAAACCACCCAAAACTAGCAGCACAATTGCTGATTCTGCAAACACGCAAGCATCCACCACTAAATCTCTACGGCCAGCGAGTACTATCGGGATAAGTATGGCTACTGTCACTGCTTCTACTATTAGTATAACTGTTGCAAAATCTGGAACAACCACTGCAACTGCATGGTCAAATGCTGTCTCTTCTCCCAAGAGAACTGCCCAGGTTCGACCATTATCTACAGGTGGTTCTATTCCCTCTACACTTCCCAAAAGTCCAGCTGTCAGACAGCTTTTCCCCGGTGATAAAAAAGCAGTTCCAGTCTGTAGTGTCACTAGTAAGGTCCTGAACAGTGTCCATCCTTCTGCTGTGGTTCATACAGCTGATAATATACACACCTTTGCTGCTAAGCTAGCAGATTCTAAAAGTTCAGGAAAGATTACAACGCCACCTCTGGTTGGATCTCCCAAACCTTCTTCCCAGCAGAATATAGCTAATAACTTAGTGGCTAATGAAGGTTTGGTTGAAGAAAAGGGTGTACCTGAAGCCAACAATAATGGCATTGTTAGTGAACAGTATTCAATATTTAACAACAGGTTTAGCCAGGTTACACAGGAAGTCATGTGGGGAGCCAAAGAAAAACAAACTAATTTTGCTTCAGTTGCAGCTGCAGGCTTAGTGACTAGTGGCAAATTTCCACCCCAAGCTCTGCAGACAAGCCAGCAGCAAACATCTCATGGAGTAAACAGTGCATACATGGATCAATTAGAGCAGCCTCCAACTGTTGATGCCACCCGTGCTCCAGGATACCGAGGCACATCATCCACTGTTACTGTTAGTAGTCACATGACAGCTGTTGCTACTGGTAGCCCTCCAGGCAGTATTCCCATGCCATTGTCTTTGTCTGGTCCACATCAGAGTGGAGCAACATGTATGGCACGCAGTGCTCCTGGAACACCTGTTGCTTCCCCGTCTATGAGACCTATTGCTCCTCCACCTGCACGTCTAACAGCAACTCCACCTCCTCTTCCAAGATCCTCGATGGAGATTGGAAGAGGTTCCCCTTTCCTTCTTCCGGGCCCATCACGTACATCACCTCCACCTGTGGTATCACCAATGGTACGCCTTCCTATGCCTTCAGCTTCACTAGGGCCTGTAGCTCCCTTACCAACTCGTGGCCATTTGTCTCAAGTTGGTGTAAACATGGGACCTCAGCAACCTTTCTCTGGTGTGTCAATGGCTAGTCTTGCACCTGGTGGTCCAGTGTCGTCTATGCCTCGTGTTCCTGTTCCAGGTCCAGCTGACCATTCAGAACTAGTAAATTTAGCTCCTGGACAACCCTATCGGAAGCCTCCCCCCACATTGGATATGAACATGGGGCCATACCACCAACAAAAGCAACAACATCAGCAACAGCAGCAGCAACAACAACAGCAGCAGCAGCAGCAGCAATTTTCCTCTTTGGCTCAACTTGGAATCATGAATGGACCAAGATTTACAACACCGCAGACAAATACGCATCCAGTATTTACCAACAATATTTTACCCATATCTGCTGCACCGCAGATTCAGAGCAATTTGAATCCCAATGCTCCAGATTTTACGAGCCGCTCAGGAACATTTGTACCGCCAACTTTTCCACCGCGCACACAATTGGCTGCTTTCCAGAATGGAGCACCCACAGTTACACCATCTCTGGGATCAGGATTTGGGGGAATCTCCCAATTTGGAAGTGGACTTGATCTTCCTGGAGGGCTGAATGAAATGATAGGACTTATGCCACGTAACCAACCCCCTCTTGCTCCAGTACCTGCTCCCACTCCCGTCGGTGGTAATCCTGCTTATAGAAACAGTGGGGCCTCCCAGGAAAATTCATCACCCATACATTCTCCCCACAGTTCAAACCCAGCATCACCCACTCAGGCAGCAGCAGCAGCTACCAATGCTGGATTAGCTCAATTGCACGAGGAGCAACGGCATGCTAAACTTCAACCCATTGGTACAGAACGTGCTCAAAAGCGTTCAGAGAGAGGTGGTGTAGGGGGATTAGGAGTCATGAATCCTGAATCAATGTGGTCCATGCCATTGCCCGATATGTTAACAGGACCACCTATGGATCATAATTTGCAGGCAACAAATGCTTATTATAGTGAACTGGATTCTCTGCCTGCGCAGTATCCACAGGTAAGGGCCATATATACCAACTGTTATACTTGAATATAGAGAATAATATATGTCATGTGAATGATTTTGTATATACAAGTGTGCGCATGTGTGTAGTGGGTAAGTAAGTATTTTCCAATTTATTACATGTGTGCCATAAGTATTGACTTAAGAGAAATAATTGGAGCGATGGGCTGGTAGTGTGTGTTTCCTTGAATTTTTTTTTTTATTTCCTACAAAGTAACCGACAAGGGATGAGGATGTGCAGGTTCCATAATTCTTGAATGTAAGAACTGATGATAAGTGATAGGGAGTTTGGGGTTACCTGCCCTCCTTTGAAAAATTATTTTTTTTTTCTAATACATGTGGCTGTAGCATGTTTGTACAGCATTGTAAGACTGTAAAAGGTCTTCAGTAACAGAAAACTGGACTGAATGCCTGTATTTTGTGAGTGTTTTATTCATTGGCAAGTTGTGTTAAAAGAGGATAGAAAACTTATGTCTTAGACGAAGTTCCTTAAAAGGATTTTGGAAGTCGTATGCTTTTGCACCTATTTATGGGAGGGTTAGAGTATAAATTGTAGGAGTTTACTTTGATAGAACAGAAAGCTCTTAGTTGGTTTGTAAACCAGGATGAGATGGGTGATGAAATATGTTTAGTAGCTTTGTCGGTGAATCTTAGTTGATAGAACCATAAGAAGATGGAGGGATGGAGTAGCTTTGTCCAGGTCTTAATATTTTGGAATGTGAAGCACTCATAAATTGATTTTGAATAAAAAGTAGCTTTAAGTGTGAATGCATGTCAGTAATATGTAGTTCATGTGAAGGGGTCTTAGCAAAAAGGATAAGTGTAGAGACTTGATTCTAGACCTGATGGCAGTATGCTAAATGCAGATGGTGTAAAAGTGAATATAAGTAAAAGTGAGAATTTTTTTCCCATATTGTTTGCTTACATCCATCATCTATGGTTAGTCTTTTAGATTCTAGGGAATGCTGTTAAAGTGACGAAAAAACATTCCAACTTTTATCGGTAACAGAATGATCCCATTAGCTTTGCATTCCATATCTTTCATTTGTTGTTATATATTTCTTTTAAGATTTTTTTTTTTGTCTTGATGTATACTTGTGCAGTTACAGAGTATGTTGCTATGTATAAACATTTTGAGAAACAATTTCTCTAACGTCCTGTCTAAAGTGCATCTGTATTCTTTTTCTCATTGCATTCTGCATTCCACACTGGTTAGCAAGCAGTGGTGGGGGAGTATTCAATTTATATATTTTCCAGTCGTATTCTTCATCAGTATAGGTCTCTTACACTTCCTGTAAAGTGTGTGTGTGTGTTTTTTTTAAGTGCTTATCTCTTTATTGCTTCTCCACACACTTTTATTACCATAAGCTTAATAGAAATTTGCATAATTTTCAGCAATATATATGTGTAACTGGTCGAAGTGACAATTTGTGTATAAGAACATTTTGTATGTTTCAGGTGAATTAATGTGTATTATTAGTTCTTGAACTGAAAATTAAATAGACCCTGGGTGCTGTCTGTTTTTGTCTTGAAAACTTTTATGAATGCAGTGACCCTCACGATAATGTATGAACTCCATAAAATAATTTTTTTTTTATGAATGTGATGCCAGGACGGGCAAAGAAAATTGCCCTCATCAAAATTGCACCAAGAAAACATGAAGAGGAAAAAGTAGTAGCTTTAGGACAATGCAGAAATAAGTCGATGATAAGTGATAACAAAAGGGCAAGGTGAAAGAATTGTCAAAGTAAGGAAGACTAGTAAAATATCAATCATTATATATTGATAAAATGACAGTATTATAATAGTGTTTTTTTTTTCAGCTGTGGAATTGGGGAAATGATATGAATCAGCATATGTAAGGTTAGCCTACTGAGCCGAGCCATTGCCTTGTGATGAGACATCAGCCAGAAGTGAGAGACAGTAGAAGTAAGAGCCAGGCAGCAGAAATCCCCTATGGCATGAAGAAGAGCACCGTCGACTCGGATTGAGTCACGAGCTATATAATTGTGCTCGTAAATTCTTTTTAATGGAATTTTGCTTTATGTAGTTGTGGGTGACATTTAAACTCAGTGAAATTGCTTTAAGTTAGGTCATGAATTTTATGAAGTGCCACCACTTTAAGCGAGTGCTGTATGATATGAAAGCCGTTATGTTTTTAAAGATATAAAATTACGCAACCGTATATGCAAAGCTCTGTGGTCGTTCTATGGTCTTTATTTTTTGCCTCCCAAGTAGGGATTAGTCATAAAGGACGTATCATATCCGATGGCCTCAGTTTGCAGAATTACTGGCAGAAGCATGTTAGCGCTGCCTCCTATGAATTTGTCCCATTGTGGCCTCGCTCGCTCTCCCTTCCTGCCAATCTTCCTTTTCTTGGCAGACAGGGAGTAGCGTTGTGCAGCTGGTCATAGTGTAGTGCACTGGGCTTGTATTGCGCATAGCTTCATAATTTGGTGTGTACATTGCCGGTTGTTCGGCCCATAATTATTATGCCAGCAGTGTCCACATAAACTTATTAGCTTGCGTTTGACAGCCCAACCCAGCACCGGGCTTTATACACACGTTTGTTGCGGTCGTTCTGTATATGCAAGTCACTTCATCTCCCCCCATACCCTCCTCTCCCATGTTCTGCTACCTAGCCCCACCCCTTCCCCCACGCCATAGGCCTAATTGGTGACAAGCAGCTGCCCATCCCTGGTCTGCTCGGAGGTCGCATATGAAACTTTATGCTTAAAACCACTTACTATAGTGGAAACATTACAGATTAAAGATTTATCAGGCATCCATCCTTTTTATTTTCCCTTTTCTTTTACAGGTTTTGGTATGTTATTCGGTTTAAGAAAACACATATAAAGTTGATATTATGAAAAGTTTGAAATATGATATGTAATGGTTCGAAATTGAAATAAATATTCAGGGTGTAGCATTTAGGTACATATCACTCCTGTCTGACCAAGCAAATGCATTTTAAATGTACTCATGGATCTATATCCACACCTCTCAGACTTGAAAAATACAAATATATGGGTCATTTTGGTGGTGCATTGGTCCTTGTTCATTATTTTAATTTTTTTTCATGTAAGTGAGTGAATGTGTGTTTAGTTATTGATTGCATGACTTATATGGTGTATAACTCCTGCGCATCAGCGAAAAAATGCTCTTTAACTTTGTGTTATTACTGGATGCAATTGAAAAAAAGACTTGTATGGAATTGTTAGAATTTAAAAAAAATAAATATATGATAAAAGATTAACTACTTTAGTAATAATTTATGACTAATTTTCATGATTAGATATGATCTTATACGATACATGTCAGGAAGTTTAGTCTGTAATGAATACTCTCATTTCATCAATGTAAGTTGCTCTTTTATTAGAGCAACTGTGAAATTGGTATTATTGTTCCTTAAATCTACATAACACTTACTCAGAAATTAACCAAAAGTTTTTAAATAGTGAACTATTATGGCCTGTGTGTGTTCGAGTATTTTTTTTTTTTTAATATTTGTAAGAGTGCAAGTTAACAAGAATAATACGATCACTGTAATATCAATTTGTTCTCTTGGCAGGGTCTTTGAGGTGGCTACAGTCAAAAGATGACATGGAAATACTGTAAAAACATAAGGAAATCTACTAACTAATATCCGAGTATAAAAATTTCCTCAGTAATGCAAAAGGTGCCTTGAAGAAAGAAGTGTTTTTTCTGAGTTTCCATCAGTCCCATCAAGTTTGCATGTGCCTCCAGTGGAGGTTAAACATGTTGCAATGGAGTTGCACTCATTCAAGAGACAGAACCAATGGTTCTAGCCACACCTAATGGGCTATGGAGGTGTAGGCACTAGCTCATAGAGTTCAGGAAAATAGACTTTCCCTTTCCTCACTGTTACTAAGCCAGAAATGTTAAGTATTGCAAAACAAAAACTTCCAAGAAGTAAAAAGATATTTCTCACTATTTTAGATATTCTTCTTGTACTTTTCAAATACCTTTGATCCATTACATTCAACTTCTTTTCATCTTCTCTTTCATTTGAAGTCTGCTCAATGCAATGCAATAGGCCCAATCACTTTCACATACAGTATTCTTTGCATTAATTTTTAAATACATAAGTCATCAAACCTTTCATTCCACCGTAACATTTGCTCACTTCTTTTAACTCTACTACATACCTCCTCATTCACTGCCACTTGTGACCCCATGTAGTTTCTTCATTTAGTGTATCAACTATCATGACCAGGGGTGTGCAACCTGCGGCCCTCAAAGGCTTTCATTGCGGCCCTTTCTCCTAAAAATAAATGAGAGAGAGAGAGAGAGAGAGAGCGCCTCGAACTGAATATTCCAACAACTTTTTCTCAATCTCTCTCTCTCTCTCTCTTGTGTTTTCATCAACAACCCTTCCTCAATAACCGATGGTACGAGGGGTCATCGTTATCAGTCACCCCTTTTAAGATCATTGTAAACACGGAAACGATCATTATTTTTAAGGTTGGATGTTTACACATTTTACACTCTCTGCTATGCTTTGCAGTACAGCCGTATCAGACTCAAGTGGTGAAATCAGTGTGCTTCATTTGTTGCGGTTGATTTGTGATTACCGGTATTCTAAATCTAACTCTAAGTTGTTTATGTTGCAGTTTTGTGATTGGCTTTAGAAAACTTGCTAGCAAAACATTTTGAGAATTATATATTTCTGCTGAAATTTGGTACTAATTATATTGCAATCTATTACATTATTCTTAATTAAAGCCTTTAATTAAGAAAAATGTAATAGATTGCAATATAATTAATACCACATTTTCAGCAGAAATATATAATTCTCAAAATGTTTTGCTTGCAAGTTTTCTAAAGCCAATCACAAAACTACGACATAAACAACTTAATTAGAGTTAGTCTTTAATTTAAAGTTAACTTTTTCCTATTATATATTTTGCTCAGCAGGAGAGATCTTATTGCACTAATAATGGCTTCTACGAGTAAAAAACGCAAGATTTCAGATGAAAACCGGAGTTTTCGAGAGAAATGGACTGAACAATATTTATGCATACAATCAGGGGGGAAAGCATTGTGCCTTGTGTGCCATGAAACCATTTCTGTTTTTAAAGAATATAACATCAAAAGACACTACATCACAGAGCACAAAGAATATGAAAATATGACAGGTGAAGCACGCAAAGAACAAATAGCATTCTTGCAGAAATCTCTGAAAGGACAACAGTCAGTGTTTACAAAGAAACTTAAGGAATATGATGCATCTCTCAAAACAAGCTTTTTGATTAGTCAAATCCTTGCAAAAAGACTCGAGCCCTATTCTGATGGTGAGGTAGTTAAAGAATGTTTGTGTGTAGCCTCAGACAATATGTTTCCTGACAAAAAGAAACTAGTTGAAAGCATAAGCCTTTCAAGATATACTGTTGCTAGAAGAATAGACAGTCTTTCAGGGAATATTGAAAGTACAATTGCCAAGCGAGTTAGTGCTTTTTCTTCATACTCTGTTGCTCTTGATGAGAGTTGTAACACCGCAGACACTGCACAACTGGCTGTGTATATTAGGGGAGTTGACAATGACTAATATTACAGAGGAAATGGCTTCACTACAAAGCATGAAGGGGACCACAACAGGACAATCTATTTTTGATGAATTGGAAAAAGCATTGGCAAGGTTTGGACTGGACTACACTAATTTAGTTTCCATTACAACAGCTGGTGCTCCTGCGATGTCTGGTCAGATAAATGGGGTTGTTGGATTACTGAAGACTAGAATGGGGTCTCAAAATATTGACTTCAGTTCACTTATTGTCCTGCATTATATCATACACCAGGAAGCTTTATGTGCGAAGACAATAAACTTTCAGCACGTGACTAATATTCTCGTGAAAGCTGTCAATTTCATTAGGTCAAGAGGTCTCAATCACCGCGAGTTTCAGCAGTTAATGGCAGACATTGATGCAGAGTACAGTGATGTGAAGTATTTTTGTGAGGTAAGGTGGCTAAGCAAAGCAGGAATGTTGAAGAGAGCATATGACCTTTTGGAAGAAATTGCGCTGTTCTTAGATATGAAAGCTAATGCTATCCCTGAATTGAGAGATAAGGAATGGAGATGTGATTTAGCATTTTTAGTAGATATAACTGATCATCTTAGCACACTGAATGTTAGACTTCAAGGAAAAGATCAACTAATAAATGAGATGTTCTCACTGATCAAAGGCTTCCAGATAAAATTGCGTCTGTGGGAGTCACAAATCAGAAACCAAAACCCAGCCCACTTTCCTACACTGAAAAACCATGACACTAGCAACCCTCAGTATTAGAAGTATGGTGACAAATTGGCAGTCTTACGAGAGGAATATTCAGAAAGATTTGGTGACCTCAAGAAACATTCACAAGCCATTGAAGTCTCTGCTTCTCCTTTTTCTGTTGATGTGACAGCAATTCCCGGGGACATACAGATGGAAATAATTGAACTACAGTGCAATGATGAACTAAGAAAGAAGTTTGATGATAGTTCAGTATACAAGTTTTATAAGAAGCATGTATCAGTAACAGTGTATCCAAAACTCTCTGCTCATGCAAGGAAAATGATGGCAGTGTTTGGTAGCACATATGTATGTGAGCAGCTTTTTTCAAAAATGAATCTAGTTAAAAACAAGCATAGGTCTTTACTTACTGATGAACATTTGGAATGTACCCTGCGTGTCGCCACATCACCCATACAGCCTGATATTGATGAGTTGGTGTCCCAAATGCATCATCAACCATCTCACAAGGGTAGCCTTTCATTTGCTCATTAATGATTAGGAAAATGTCTGTGTTTGATAATTCTTATGTTAATGATCCCAGTTAACCAATAATAAGTAATTATTTATGTTTGTACATTATAATAATAAGGTACGGTAGCCTTTCATTTGCTCATTTATGGTAGAAAATACTTTTGTTTCAGACAATTATTATTTTTGTGATCCCAATTTAAATAAAATCAGCAACAACCTAATTATCTATCTTTATTAGTTTAATCTCACATAATATGTCTTCGATCGTGGTAAATAACATGAAATAGTAAGGTTATGTGGCCCTCCATACCAACAGAGTCGTGACTAGTGGCCCTTTGGGAAAAAAGGTTGCACACCCCTGATCATGACGGTAAAAAAGTTTTTTTTTTTTTTTTTACATCCTTTAAAGAAGTTTTCTTATGAACTTCCAAATTATATCATCTTACACCCAGTCGTCAACTCCTTGGAATCATGGAGGAATTTAACTTCCGGTTTGACGTCACGGACTCCCTTTTTCTACCAAGGGCTAGGACGGTTGCCTTTTTGCGAAGGACTTGTTTTAGCAGATGTAATTGTTACCCTGAGTGCATGTCCTTGTTAACCTCGGACCATGACGGGGCGTGAACCCTCGACCTGACGCCTCAGAGTCGTGGACGCTACCGCTTGAACAACGGTGTCTACCATGGAGGAATTTAAGAACCACTACAGTATTTTCCTGTCTATACTCTAGTTTTAAGTGGTGGTGAGTCATAACTCCTACAGCCTTTCCTCATTCTGCAATTTCACGTCTGTAACCAGCATGTTTTTCGATTTTCTCCAGTTTGTTATAATTTTTCCAAGTGTGGAAACCAGAAGGATGCTGCAACTCTCAAGCTTAGGCCTAAAACAAGTATCTTTAATACAGTCGTCCCTTAACCTTTGTTTAGATATTTTCCGCGAACTTGATTATATGCGATGTTAAGGAAAAATAATAAATGTTTAAAAAATAAGAAAATCTTCAAAACTATAAAGTGGAATGAGCGCGAAACGAAAGAACGAATTTTGCCTTCAGAACGAAAATCAACATGGCGAGAGGGAAGTAAGAAAATCACGTGGAGCAGTCTTTGTCGCACAAGCTTTTGAGTGAGACCAGTAGTATTTGTGGGGTTAATTTTCATTTTCAGGATTGTATAGTATGTGAATATTATTTTTATTATTATTATTATTATAATTATTTTTATAATTTGGAATGTGTACATCTTGCAATGTTCCTAAGCCATCAACTGACTTTACATCTTTCAAAATGCAGATGTGCTTTATGTGAAGATGACATGGGTGATCCTTCTGCCATGTCATCAGAAGGATCAAGCTAGTATCATTCCCCTAAAATCTACGTTGTCAACAATATCATCTCAGACTTTGGATTTTGATAAGTTTAATCTTATTTATTGTAATAATAGAGAGATGGTAACACCGATGAATCATCACCAAACTCTCTTCGTTCTTCCAATTTACTTTTATATTTTTTAATCTTTTTGATTTCTCATTGTTGTTGTGATTATTATTAATACTTTTTGGAATTATTAGAATTTTGGCTATTGTAATTATTATTATTTAAGCTTTAACTAAGATATGAGATAAAAAATAGTTATGGTTAGTAATAGGGTATACTGTTGACACCATTAAAAAAAGAATCCTGACGATGTGAAGTTTGACTTTTGTGGCTAGTGCTGGATTACTCGCGGAAATGAGGGACGACTGTACTTTTAAACATTCCTTTGTCTATATGTTTAATGTCCACCCCTATGTTTGATAAAAAGTATTAGTTGCCTTTACTGTACTATTTATATTTTTTGGAGACAAATCTGCCAATATATTAAACCCTAGAGTTTTCAAAATTATGCTGTAAGTGAGCATGGGAGGAAAAAAAAAACCCATGTACAGTAATCTGAGAAGCCAACTTGGAATGAATGAATATGAGAGAAAAAAATGATGGCAGGAATGACTTCAATATGACACTGCTCTTCCTCTAACTGCCTTGTAAGGTTACCTAGTTTCTTTGGGCCCAGTGGTTTTTAGTGGGTGGTTGGAGGCTTCTGCCTTTGTTGGCTGGTTTACTGCTAATACCAGTGTCCTTCCCATCTGCAATACCTTTCTGGTCTTTTTTGTGCTTTTGTACCATAGCCTTTGTTCTGCTCTTTTATGACTTGATCTTGGGTGCTTTTATAGTTATTATGGTGAATTTACTTCCCTTCTTGCTGCTGATTAGTTCATGTTACTGGGTGTGCCACCCATGTCGCGATGGTACTTTTCCTTCCCATTTTCCCAAGGTTTGTCCAGGGTTATAATGTGTATCATCACTTAATGGAGGTATTCAGACCTGTGGCGGCATTTTTATTCTTCTTTCTTTAATCTTTTTCTGGCCTTATACTCGTAGGGGTTGGGTGTTTCGGCTGTGCCCCATCTCTCCAAATGTTGAGGTATGTTTTATTTTCATGTCTTCATTCTTTACTTTCGCATCCTCTTTCAAATGATAAAAACTGCCTTTGGGTTCCTCACTAGTTCACTACTGGTTCCGCTGCTATATTTTCCCTTAGTTGCATACTTCTGTAATGCTTGCTTGTGGTTATTGTCTTGGGGGGGGTCTGGGTTTATCTATCTGCCTTGGTGATCCTGGGTTGAGGCTCCAGTGTGCTGTTGTTTGGTTGCTGATCCTTGGGATTTTTCTAGACTTAAGGCGTGTTCATTCCATACTGGGTCCAGATTTCTTATGTTGTCACTTTTATATAGTTCTTCACCTTGACAAGTTGCTCCTTGCCTTTGCTACCAGAAGATGACTCATGATTCTAACATTTGATGGACTGTAGATATTCCTCTACCCTGACAAGTCAGGCCTCGCTCTCTCTTTTCTGGTGACTAGTGTTTTACATCATTTCAGGTATGGTTTTACTTATTTCAAGACAGGGCTTCAAAAATTATAGCTATTTAGTAGATTGTAAAGGTTATATAACGTATATATCTTCCCACAGTTACGACTGTAAATTCTATACATGAAGGATTATGAGTTCCATAAGACTCTATTTTGCTAGACTTGAATATTTTTCTTCTAATGCCAAAGAAGAGAAAATGTAATTGTTAAGAGCTATCTATATTTCTCAAAAGTGTAGCTTTAAGAATTACATTGGTTATTGTTCATAAATAAGGTCATGAATCAACATATTGTTAGAAACAAATATGACAGGAATGTATAAAAAGATGACCAATTTGCTCCCTGGTTGAAAGTAAAATTTCTATTTATTAAAAACATATATTTGATAAGCTTTCCTTTCACTGAATCATGGAGGTTACATTTATATACAGTGTACATATTTCGTGCCAAATAAAGTTCAGATTAACAGTAACTGTAAATCACATGTTCAGACAATATAAAAAGCTGTACATGCTCTAAGCAGTATAAAGTACTGTACATACTTAAATCTATTTACAAGGTTAATTATCATTATGGACCCATTTACACTAAAGCTTCTATGAACCTCTTGCAAATAAGCAATTAATAAACAAAAGAGCTTACATAAGATTAAGTTCAAAGTGCATATTTATATATATATGTAATTACATTTTTCACCAATATGTTACATATGGTAAAATTAGGCGTAAACTAGAATTCTACACCAGCAAAAAGAGGTTACAATACACAAGTATTACATAAATCTAAAGCTACAATAAACTTGTAATGCCAGTGACTCGTATCTGACATGAAAATCACACACTTGTAGACAATATTGAATAACAATATCAAAATACAATAATAATAGTGTAGCACATTAACTCTTTTTAAGTAAAAACTTAATGAATTGGATCAATATATACATCGACAGAATGGGCATCATAATGACTGCTTACAAGTACAAGAAACGACGTCATGAAATAATATGTATATTACATATTACTTAAAAGCACCTCGAGATTCCTTAGTATGTTGGTGACAATGAAAGAGCACATATTTTATAATTGACAAAAAGGGAAAAACAAAATGCCAAACTAAAAATAAGGAGATGAAACCACAGTATCACTGGACACCCATATACTGTAATAGATAATTTTTTTTTTTATTGAAAACCGAGACCATATGCTCATCAAAAGAGTAAATATTTCCAAGAAATTTGATATATTCAATATTCATATATATATGTTTGGATATTAGAAAGGTAATAGAAGTAAGGCACCACAATAGGAGTACTCAATGAGATGAAAAATTTTCAGTACACCCACAGAAGAATATCACCTTTTAAAAAACTTTTCCTTCAGGACTCATTTTAGTATTACCTATTACCATCTCTTAGTCTGCAATATAATAATAAAGAGCCGTGTAACATAAAAATAATAATACTGTTCACAAGCTATTATCATGCTAAACTGGGCAACATAACATGTTCCAAAGTGTACAATAATTTTAATTTTTCCACTAGCAATATAAACACCTAAGAACACGATAAACACCCAATATTTAACAACCTACAAACATTCAACTCCTAAACAGGAAATATAAAAATATATAAAAAAAACGCGATAAAAGAAGTATTAAATAATATAATGGTAGCAGTAATTTGCTTTTTAAGCAATTACAGTAACACATACATGAACGGGTAACTTAATGTATGAGATTGAAATTATTTTTAATAATTTAGCACTATAACTATGTGAAAAGAGAGACTAGAATGACATATTATGATGTCATGAGAATGGAAGTGAAAATCTGCTTTACAGAGCATGAAGTTAGTATGTATATATGCAGTGTGGAGACAATGAAGTTGTCTAGGAGAGGGAATTTAACATTCAAAAAAAAAAGGGCCTGATAAGTGTTTCAGCAATCAAAGCTAAAAATACTGCAACATAACACTAAAAGTTTAACCTTCAAGTCTACGACTTCACCAATAACAAATGTAAAAATTCTAAAAATAATATATGTTCACCTTTAACATCTGTGAGTCAAAGCTATTTACTATATTTAAGTAAGAAAATCCTGAAAGAGCAAGAAAGGTTAATGAAATAAAAAAATATTACAAATGCTAAAAGACAATAAAAGCTGCTTATAATAATATGCGTACAAAAGTCTTCTGATTCAATTAAAAATCGTTGAAACTTGAGATGTTGAATAAAATTTCTTTCTACTATCCCATGTAACAGAACTACTTACAAAGACTTATCATAAAACCAATTAAATATTTTAAAAAAATCCTGAATGGCTAATAAAATAATATTAGAATATTACAATGTTAAGGTGTTACCTGTTTGAAGACAAATGACTAGCAAGATTCTATTCCTTTGTTTAAATGTCTATTATGCAGTCTCTAGTAAAATTCAAATGATACAATTACATAATGAAACTTCTGATAAAACATAAAACTTGAAACATTTCACAATAAATTTGAGTACAAGGAATCCAAGAAATTAAGCACATCTTATGTCCTGAAAACAAAACCTGTTCATTTCTGACTGGGATAAGATGCCGTGTTTCTTAATGTATAACATACAATGAACGCCTAAGTTTAGATGACATTATTCACTGGATTTGTACACCTAACTGGCGTGCATAATTTCTGGAAATGTAATTCTTGTCTACAGCAATTTTTTATATGAAAAGAAAATTAAAGCCTATCCTACACTTACAACAGTCTCTAAGTAGTGTCACTATACGTGATTGTTAGTAAGAGGTTTGATGCATTATTTTATGAACAGAGCTTAAAAAATAATTTCCCTTGTAATACTATATCCGAAGGAAGTATTCTACAATAATTATATAATTTATGAACACAATAAATTATTATACCTAATAATTTCAAAAGCAAATGAGAGTGAGTATCCTAGTAAAGACAATTAGTTTTTTTTTTCTTTTAGATTGTGACACCAGGATGGGCCAAAAGAATAAATAAATAAATCTGCCCTTATCAGGCCTGGGCACGAAGATATTATAAAGTACAGAGAAACAGAGATGGAGAAAATTGTGACTTGTCAAAAGTGAAGGGATAATAAGAGATGTATAACGAATATCCAAGAATATTCAGTGTTGATGTACTTCCATAAACTACAGTACGTATATAAATTAAAACAATAAAAAAATATGGATAGCAAGTTGTTGCCAAGTATAGGTCTTAACAAGGAAATTTAGAATATCAATAACTTTGTCTATGAATTTAAAACTCAAAGAGATACACAAGTAATTCTTCTGGAGACATAATGGCAAATTATCGTAGGTATAAACAGTACTGTATAAGTATTTACCAACTACGACTGTTCATACCAATGGTGTATGCTATCTTTGGCAGCTGTGCTACAAAGAGAGCATATAAATCAAATATATCCTATAAGAAATAGGAAAATCATGAATAAAATATTCTAAAAACAACTTGCTACTGCCTCACAAGGTTAAAGTATACAGTATACGTAATGAATGAACACATCATGAGGGAACCATTCAATATGATAAAATACATAAAAAGTCTCCCTTTGCTAACCTTTTGTGGCATAGCAGATAGCATGGTGGTATCTTTCACATGGTAGTCTTTGTCAATTCAGAAGTTCTTCGGGTGTGCCATTAGGTGCGTGTGTGATCTTATTAAGGTTGGACTCTGATAAGTTAAATGCCTTTCCTGAAGCTCTAATTTAAAATTTAAGTTTAAAAAGGTCACCCATTTTACCACCTCAGTAATTGCCAATTGCAACAGATGTACAGAGAAGCATGAACTTAATCTATGATAAAAAAAATTTGTAAAGCTTTAAGTGCAAATGTTATTCTCAAAGCTTACAATAAGTTACATTTACATAAACAGAACTAAAAATAAAAATTCCCAGGATTTTTAAGATCTGAGTGTGCTTAATCAAGTTTTTAAGAGTTGAACAGTAGCTGGAATGTTTACTGGAACAAAACCTCCCCTACTCACGAACAACCGAGTTACAAACAAAAAACCTACCATTTATCTACCCATGTACTAATGTAAGTATTATTGTATTGTACTGTATTATTACATTATTATTACGGTATTCAAATTCATAAATACTTTATACTTTATGTTCTGTGTACTAGTTAAGTGTCTTTAGTCTAAGTACTGTATAATGCTGCATATTTATGTACTGTACAGTACTCTTTTACCTAAGCACAACTTACAAACAATTCTACTTACGAACAGACTTCTGAAGCATAACTCATTCTTAAGTAGGGAAGTGTCTGTACATGAACAGAAATAAAACAGTTTAGCAATATGAACATACTCCACTACCAAAGTTTCAGCAAATGATATATGAAAAGTTACACTCAGAATACCAGCTTATATAATAAAAGGCCCACAACTACCACCACCACCACAGTCAAATCTGCTTTGCCTTCGTTTTCTAGAAACATTCCAAAATGCATCAGTTACAACAGTTCAAAAAACTGTACAGACTGAATACACCAGGAAAACGGATACCTTTGGCACCTTAAATAACTTACAGCAGAATACAAAATTACTGATTCTTCTTTCTGTATTTGTTCTCTAAAGGTTACGTGTATCATAGTAATATATAATATTATTGTAAATATGTAGTTTTTACAGATAACAAAATACATACTTCAAAACTTAAATTTAATATTTTATAATGCAGCTGTTACTTTCAAAAAATATGTTACATTGTAATATTTAGAAATTTCATGAGAATTCTTTGCAGTGACCTTATCAGATACTTATATAAAAGCACTCTCGATATGATAAAATAAAAATGTTTTTAGTTTTTCCTCTATTTGCATGATATCATTTCTAAAGCAGAGAGATATAAAATTAACATTATTTGGCATAGATTATAATATATATATATATATATATATATATATATATATATATATATATATATATATATATATATATATATATATATATATATATATATATATATATAATATAATATATATATATATATATATATATATATATATATATATATATATATATATATATATATATATATATATATATATATATATATATATATATGATATACAGTCACCTCTCGATTTATGCGAGTTTAAACTACGAGAATTTGGATTAACACGTCTTGACAATAATAGTACAGAAAATTCCAATTACGCAATTAACGTGAGCTAGAAAAAGTGAGGAAAAATGGTTCAGCTTAGTAAATCTGTATATCTTTAATACTCTCTCTCTCTCTCTCTATATATATATATATATATATATATATATATATATATATATATATATATATATATATATATATATATATATATATATATATATATATATATATATATATATATATACAGTATATGTATAGTGTCATTGAAATGCTTAACACCAAACTGACTGACAACCAAACATATTGACAAGTATCGCCACAAAGTAAATGACTGCCTAACAGGGGTTGGATTTAAGATGGTGCAAGACGAACTAGTCAACGAACCGCTTGCTGATGCTTGATGTCAAGATGGGGCTATGGTAATTGGCCTACTCTCAACTCTGGTAGGTACTCACAAAAGCCAGGATGTGAAGGATTTAGCCCTTTACCTGTGTGTGTACCAATTATGGTTTTATGTCCTCAAAATGTAAATTGCTAGTGTACATAATTTGGTTTATGATAATATCAAATTAATACGCCAATGACTCAAGTGATAATGTGGTGGAAATCGATAAGTGGCATCTGGTGTCATGATATTATACATGAGTCAATGTTTTATCAAGTTGTAGGACTTAGACGGAGTCAGTAGCCTTTATGATATCAAGAGGGACAGTACAAAATTTTTTTGCTGATGCGCAGCATACACTCTCCGCCCTGAGCCAATGTCAGTAATGGGCTGCAGTCACGGGCACTCCAGATGCGCTCACACTATCACACTGATGAGTGAGGAATATACTTCCAGGTGTGTAATGTTAAAAGTTTAACACAAAAACATTAGTGCAGAAAGTGTATACAGTATTCCATATTATCTTTAAAGATTTTATATTATAAAAGTAATAAAAACATTCGAATTAGGACATAAAAAAAACAATTTGCTTTTAAATATAGTACAAGGTATACAAAGGTAATAAATATATTGTACATTATGTTTTGATCAAATTTCTTCACTAAGCTAAAAAATAGCTTTGTAAGCACACACCTGAGCTGAGGTGTGGTAACTGGGTCGTGCTTGCCGAAGACAAAGCCTCACATGCTAGCCACAAGATTGCACTATGAGTGCTTGCTAAAGTCAGTGTCAAGATCTGGCTGTGGTTGCCAGCACTGTTGGAACTCGTCTTGGAAAGTACATAGGACTTATACGTAAATATAATGATCACTTAAAGTCCAAGTAAGCTATTGTCGATGTGTGTGTTAGAGTGGCAAATTAGGTAAGAGGAATGGTTTTCAGTTTTCATAGGCAATGACAAGTTGGTTTCTAAACTCTCTACATGGATGATTGTAGAAATAAAGGATGCTAACATACTGGTGAACTGCACATAGAGCATGAGAATGACAAAATAATTGTTAAAAGAAAATTAAGACTGGAAAGGGTGGCATTTAAAACAACAAGGTAAAGCATCACAATAGTTGCCTCAAGTAGTACTAAATGAAGAAGCATATGCTTCTGAGATAAAGTATTATTACTAGTTTTATGACTGGTGAAAAACATACGTAAAGGAGATGCGAATGAGGCCAAAATTATAATCACAATTTAAATAATTAGAGTTTCCTATCAGAATTAAAGATACACTAAAATACTGGGAGGTGAGGGGTTTAAAAAATGCAGTGCAGGCAACAGTTTCTAAACGTGCAATTAGAAAACAGATAAATGCCCAGCAGGAGATAGTAGTAACTTCAGAAGAGCATTTATAATTATGCATTGGACTTAGATGAATATTCGCATTCATAAGACAAGATAATATCACGTCATAACAGAAAAGAGGAATAATATTTAAGTTCCACAAACAGTTTGGGAGATATTTAGTAGGAAGGAAATAAAAGTTGGAGAGGAAAAAACAGCCTCACATACTCTCTCTGTCTAAAAATGGCACAAATCAAATTTACAACAAAATCTATATGAAATTAATACATATTGGATGCTCTGCAACACAAGAGGCTTGCCATACCTAATAAAAGATGATCCCAGGGTCATACACCTTCAAATATAGTGAATAAAGAAAGGCTCATAAGGAGAGAAAATATTAAGCTATTCCATTCTCGAGACAATTTCATATATAAAGCATTAATGGCAATACTGTATTCTCTTTAAAGACTGCTACAAAAGTACTAAGCATATTGGACCAGGGAGAATTGTACCGTACCAAACACGGAATGCTAAGACAGATGGGAATTGGCGTTGCTATAAAAAATGGGTTGACGACTTCAGACAGAACAGTGCTCAGATCACAAAAGGGGGAGAATCAAATGCTCATAGACAGAGATAATCCATCTATCTACCTTGGCTGTTTCCCCCTTTAATTGGGGGGTAGCCAACATCAAAAAAAGAAAACAATAAGGGGAATACTTTGCTCTATGGGCAATGACGAGGGAGCTAGCGACCGTTTAGATGGCACTGCTGGATTGCCACAGCCCATCCTCCTGGCTCTTCCACAACCTATGTCGCTTCACAACTGCCAACTCCCCTACTGCCCCTACCACAGGGCTACCTTTGTAAGCACACAGTGATAATAAATGTGGCAAAACCGTTTTTAAATGAATTTTATATATGGCTGCAATGAACTAGAACTAAAGTACAATATTTGCCTGCTTGTTAGAGATCACTGATTATAGAGATATGGTAGGCCTAGCCCCTCTATAAACAGCACAAGAGGAATATAGCCATACACCGAACAATATACTGAAATGACCAAATATCATTATAGATCAAAAGAAGTTGCTTTAAAAACCTCAAGGTCCATAGTAAGACAGGTAAAAATTGAGATTAACATTAAATTCAAATGAATTCAGAGTTCAAAGATGCAAAACATAAATATTTGTTATAGCAGGTGCATACACTGTCATGAAATAATAGCTGGTACAAGAGGAACTTCATATCAAGTTCTATTTTACTGCTTCCACAAACTCCTGTAAGTCCAGACTCCAATATCATGGAACACTCTGCAGCAGTAGGAATAAGTTTCTATTAGCACTGTGAAGATAAAGCACTCTTATAAACAGCTTCTTCATAAACACACTCCGATTAAGATAAGACAAAATATCACCAGATATCTAGCAGACAGACTATGAGGCCCAGTTCTGAAATCTCCAGTTATCTATCATGAAAATTTATACAATACATAATCTTAATTTAAATTACGGTAACTTTCACAGCCTCTTTCAACAACAGAAAATAATTAATCCACCGTGCAAGGATGCGCATGACAATACAATATGCCACATTAAAAATGTATAACACATATATATGGTGCAATACCCATATGAATAAAATTCAGGATACGTTTTTCAATACATGCAAAGGGATACAGGCTTTACAGTCCTGAGGATGATTGAAAATCCGACAATTATTAGATGATGGAAGCATATAACTGATATGCTAATAAGTAATTACATGAAAATTCTAAGGATCAGTGGAGTGTCATGAGCATATCCTGGAAAATGTGAATGAGAAGGAAAGAATTTACTATATTTGTAATGACAAGATATTTACAACTAAGAACATCCTCGTACTCCCTGCATGTCATCAGGGACTAAAAAGGATACCTTGGCGATGGGGGAGAAAATATGCTGTTCTTGTATTCTTAAAGGTAAAAACTAAGGAAAATGGATGGTCCTGGTTAAGGGGAATAAAGAATTCTGCCTTTACATGCCTTTAAAAGTTAGAGCAGACTGAAATACAGTGCAACAAGGGGTGGACAATCCCTTCTCCTCTCTTTTTCTTTTTTTTCTTCACAAAAATAGCTGCTAGCTAGGCTAACGATGTGCAGGGTATGATGTCCTAATGGATCTATTTTCAGATATTTGGGGATACCCAACTAGCTTCAACTAAAGGTAACTTTGCCACAACTTGAAGAACCCAATAATATTATAGATACTGACTATAAAAATTTATTCCTACAGTTTTATCAACACAGTAAAGTCCAAATAAAATAATTACTACTCAAAAGCATATTAAGTTCACTATAGAACAAAACCTCTAAAATATATGGAAATACGATCCATACAATGAAACAGTGTCTCATGATGGGCTGGCACACCGTATCTTCCTCTCCATCACAGTTTTTTCCACGATGGCTAGGATTGTTCTACAAAAGTAATATTTTCTCGAAATGCTAACAAAGAATGGAAAAATTAATATGCTCGTTAAAATAAAAGTGAAATAACCCTCAATTCAATGCTAGGGGATCTATAACTTCTGTTAATAGGACACATGTTCTTCAACAATGTTTGGAACTTTGGCTATGAGAGTTGTTAATGCTAAATGTGCTCTGAAATAATAATTATGTATTTGGGTATTATTATTATTTTGGTATTATTATAATTAAATTGGATATGAGTAGCTTCTATCAATTAAGAAATTGTGAGTCCTCTGTCTCCCATACTATATCTTTTCTTTTTCCTCGACAATTCCTTCTTTATTTTAGCAATATGTGTTCCTACCTAAATATCACTTATGGTATTGTGACTCATATTGCTAGAGGAAACGTTAAGGAAAAATATATGAGTGGAAAATTCTATGCCAAATCTCATTTACAAGTAACTGTGAAGCAGAGATAATTAATACAACTGAATATCAGGTATTTGTCAATAAAACTAATTCCATTCTCTCACTTTACATTCCACACTCACTTAATATATGCAGGGCATTGCTAGTACTGTATCACTCTTTCTCTTTTCATTTGCCCTGAAAACTCTCCTTAGATAAGATGTTTCATACACACTCTCTCACACTCTCTCTCTCTCTCTCTCTATCTCTCTCTCTCTCTATATATATATATATATATATATATATTATATATATATATATATATATATATATATATATATATAATATATATATATATATATATATATATATATATATATATATATATATAACACTATTTCTGGCATTAGCTAACATGAGCTCTAAACTTTTGAGGACTGTTACCACAAAGCCTTATGACTGTATATACAATCATAAGGCCATCAATGAGCTGAATAATGAATATAATGACATAACATACTGAAAGGTAAAGCTAGCAAGGAAAGGAACATACAAGCTTGCAAGGAGGATGATAGATAGTACAAAAGTGGTGCAGCTTGATGTTAGTGAATACTTTTTTAGTTTTCTGGGATTAAAGGTGCTACTGAAATCCCTTATGACTGACAGACATAATGGTCACGTACTTCAAATAACAAACTAATATATGACTGCATTACAATGACTTTACAATACAATGTTTTACAGTCATGAAGACTCTAGAGTTAACACACACTTCCATCCAACGTAATTTTCAGCTCTGGAAAATTAGGGACAAATGAAAATAAGAGAAGTAAAACTTGAGAGAAAGAAATAAGCCTAAGGGCGACCAAAGCCACTTTAATATTTAAAGTTTCTGAACAGTACTTCCAATATCAAATGGTTTTCACACAAATCTAACTTTAATCAGTGATGATACGATACACACACACAAGAAGAGAGGCTGCCTTTCTCACTCTTAACTAGAATCCATTAATAACTCTTAACTAGAATCCATTAGTAGAGAGAATATTAGGAGAGGTAAATAAGGAAACAAATATTTTGATGACAAACTATGACAGAATATGTAAATGCACAAATATTGGTTCTAAGAACATACGAAGTTGCAATACACGAATAACTATACATCACTCGTACTACATCTATGCTAATTAAAGCACTGTTAATTTTACAAGTTGTATATACATGAAGACCTGGAATTTACAGATGTATCCATATTTCATACAGTCAACAATCAAAACAAAAATCTTTACAATGCATGTTTTTTTTTGCTACTATACATTGATAACATACCCAACATAGTAGTTGCAAATATCTTACTACTTCTTCACAAAGATAAAATCGTTTGCCAGCCAATTCACATGCGTGACTTCTGAGTGAACGTAATAACCTCTTTCACTCATATAATCCTGGATGACCTGCTTACCTACATGGTCATGGATGAACTCCACAGACAAGGTCTGAAAGGTAAAATAGCATAAAATAAAATAGCGAAAAATTAAATAATTAAAGTTTCATCATGTGATCTCATATTAATATAGATAAAACTTATCTAGACATGTTAAAGAACAATCTAGTGCTCAGGACTTAAAAAGAACTCATAATTCACAATATAGACTTCTTTATAGTTTGAAACTAAATGACAGGTTGCTAAAAATCAAGAGATATAAGAATTCAAATAACGTAAAATTAATAAAGCCATTTCTTTTTATAAAAATATAGCAATAAAAATGAAATGGAAATAATTTATGTAGAAAAAGTAAAATTGGTTCCAGTATATTACCTTTTATCATGATTACTTATTTAAAGTTAAGCCTCACATACATAATACAATAAAATGGAGTGTTTAAATCTAAAATAAAAAAAGAGACTGAAAATAATAAACTGCCAAATAAAGTATGAATAATGCTAAATTAGTTCAACTGGTAAACAGACATACTCCAATATTCAATCATCATACAATGCATAAACTCAAGCCTATGAAAAGCAAGTAGGTCTAAAGAAATAAATAAAAAACTTAAAATAAAAGAAATCACACAATGAAACACCTTGTACTAACTCTATACAGATATAGCATTATACTCAAGACTGACTGACTTTACAACCGCAACTAAGCCACCTTTCTTTGTCAATATTAATCCCCACTTGGAGCAGTGGATAGGTTAGATCTGGGGATTAAGCCTGGATGCTCTTCCTAACATCTGTGGGGGATCAAACAAGTTTTTGTACTGAAACACGTGTATTTACTATATTTTTTGTGATTATTGCGCTGCATTTAGCAGTGCAGGTGTTGCCTAGCTGGGTGTACTACAGTTTTCTGCCAGACAGTAGTTCTGATCCAAACTCAAGAGTATATTAAATCTCCTCAAATTTCAACACACTGCTAGGTTAGGAGATCAAAGGTGGGATGATGCGAAGAAAGTAATCCTTGTTTTGGGAACTAGATGACAGCACGTGAAGTTTTACATACTATATAATATGCAATGGACAGGAGCAATATATAAAAGTAAAGAGTGTTATGAACATATTCATGAAGACATTACATAAATGAACGAACTATGTAAATAAGATATAAATAAATACTCTGTGCACACAACAATAAGAATTAGAACCAAATTTCTCATCCAACTTAAAGAAGGTAGAAGGATGAGGCTTATATTCAAGCAGTGGCACATGTGTGAAATATACATGATATTAGGAACGGTGATCGAATTACATTACCATACTATATTCCCCTCTCTCTTAGTACAGTATTGTAGAGAGAGATTATAATTCGACATTAATGATATTCTATATTATGGTTAAACCATGAACAAATTTAAGAAAAACCAATATCTCACTTGGATATCAACTTTGTCCCACGGTATGGTCTGAAGGATGGTGAATTCTGCTCCTTCAACATCCAAGCTGAAATAGTCTACCTTTGTGATATTTAGTGCTACAAGGTAGGAGTATAAAGGAAAACACTGCATCTCAATTACAGCCCCCAGTTCTGAGCCTCCTGATGGATTGTCTTGTTTTCCCACAATATGGCCTTGGTTTTCCTGTTGTTCAAACATGACCTACAAAGAGACAAAGGCTAGTAAACAGACTGGTCATATAATCAATACTATTGTAGTATGCGGTCTATCTCAATAATCGTAGTCTACTATACTCTACCAAATTAACCTAATATAAGCTAACCTGACCTGATTAGGTGAGGTTGCACTGGGACAGAGTACAAAAGACTACAGAGAGTGAGGTACACTTCATACTAAAATAGCACAAAGTAATCTATAGAAACGGGACAAAAATGTTTCAGAGACTATGTAATTCTAAAATATATTCATGCAATAACACTGAGAAGAACCACACACATTAATGACTGATAGAGCAGTTTTTCCATTGAAAAAACAGTATATAGTATAGACATATACGGTTCAGTCAAAGCTATCTCAAGTTTAATCTCTAGAGAAATGACGTGCAAACCATTAAAAATATTCACAGTGGGCTATATCTTTAATTTATATCAATATTGAAGAAATTCTTATTTTAGTCAAAATAACATATTACTGTATATCAAATCATGCGCACAGCATAATTAATCAACAGAATTTAAATATCATTCACTTACACACATAATAACTATAAAGAGTTTGCCACTACTAAACAGAAAATTATTTATATATACAGTAGTTATGAATCAGCCTCAAAAGTTGACAGGAACTTAATCTTAAATAATTAAGAACCCAAGCTCAAATATGCAGAGGAAGAAAAACACTATTACATACGTAGGGGAAATGTAAAATCACAATGAGGATTCAAAAATAATTTGAATGACATAAAAATGATGCAGAGAATATTATATAGTCAATCACTTTGTTGAAAGTGAGCGTCAACAAAAGATAAACTTTTTTGGTTATGAAGTTATTATTACCTCCATGTGCTACAGAATGATTAAATGCTGACAACTCATAAGCAAGTATACTGCCCTTGCAATCTGTAGTAACCTTTTTCAAGTTTGGTTGATCATAAAAGTGGGAAGAGATGTACACGAAGAAGAGGAGGAGGAGGTTGGTGATAAAAAAAATTGACTGTTTGTCCATTACCATCAGAGAAATCCTCTTTGTAATGTCTACTACAAACAATATTCCTTGGCTTGGGTTTTCATCCCTCATCTCACTTATTCAGGTGAGACCAAGTTTCTCATCTTCTAGTTTACTTCGGAATTCAATGAAAACCGATGCTGATTCCTTTCCTCAGGACAATACGGTAAATTGGCACTGCAAACGTATTTGACAAGGTGGAAATTTTCTCTTCATGGTCATAATTGCTCAACTGTCCTTCAATTCATCAGCTGCCTGCTTTTTCATATCATACTGCACATATATATATATATATATATATATATATATATATATATATATATATATATATATATATATATATATATATATATATATATATATATATATATATATATATATATATATATATATATATATATATATATATATATATATATATATATATATATATATATATATATATATATATATATATATATATATATATATATATATATATATATATATATATATATATATATATATATATATATATATATAATATATATATAATATATATATAATATATATATATATATAATATATATATATATATATATATATATATATATATATATATATATATATATATATATATATATATATATATATATATATATATATATATATATATATGTATATATATATATATATATAATATATATATATATATATATATATATATATATATATATATATATATATATATATATATATATATATATATATATATATATATATATATATATATACCTACTTCTCAGAATAATGCAAAGATAAGTTCTCAGAAGTGACGGGTAAATGGAAAATCGCGTGAAAAAATTAGTCATTTTCCATAGGAAACAATGATAAAGGGCAGATACGTTGCATAACCTCACATAGACACACTATGCCAAAGATATAAGATAAGTAAAACATATTTTATAAGTACATAACAAAGCAGAAAGACCTGTAGGTATTTATATTAACATGCAAATAGTGTACAGTAAAAAAGATATACAAATTTACTGTACAGTAAACGGTGGGCAACAAACATACACTGGAACGTGCATGGTGGCCAGTGTTGCCAGATAAAGCGGAAGTTTTTAGTTTCAAATGTATGGTACATTTTAAGATACAGTATATATTAATTACAAGATGGTAGTACTGTAATTTAAATAAAACTGTACTTCATCTTTAAGATACTTGAAAGAACTTAACAGCTTACATGTATATTTTTTATATTTATAATTTCTCTCATTCAGCTATTCTGGCAACACTGATAGTGGCGGTAAGTACGAGGATGCAAACGTTTTGCTGCCTCCGTATCAGCTGATGCACCCTTGCACGCTATATCCCTGACGATATTATATCAAAAATTTTTTTGCTTTTTGTTCTTAATGCTTTATTTCAATTTTCTTCATAATATTCGATCGCATTATGCGGTAGAAAAGGAGTAGGATGTGGGATAACGAACCTCTATTGGCAAACGTTTTGCTACTTGCGTATCAGTTAATGCACCCTCACATGCTATTTCCCTGACGATATTTTATAAATTTTCTTCATAATATCCGATCGCATTAAGCGGTAGAAGAGGAATAGGATGCGGGAAAACGCACCTCTATCGGCAAACGTTATGCTACTTCCGTATCAGCTGATGCACCCTCACACGCTATTTCCCTGACGATATTATTTATATATATATATATATATATATATATATATATATATATATATATATATATATATATATATATATATACCTTGGCTGTTTCCCCCTTTAATTGGGGGGTAGCCGACATCAAGAAAGGAAAACAAATAGGGGGATTACTTTGCTCTATGGGCAATGACGAGGGAGCTAGCGACCGTTCAGATGGCACTGCTGGAGTGCCACAGCCCATCCTCCCGGCTCTTCCACAACCTGTGTTGCTTCACAACTGCCAGCTCCTCCTACTGCCCCTACCACAGGGCTATCTCTGTAAGATGCAGCCCCGTGGTAACAGCAGATGCCCATCAGAGCCGCGTCACAATCGCTCGCCACTCATTCCTATTCCTAGCACGCTCGCTTGCTTCCCTCACATCCATCCTCCTATCATTCAGGGCTCTCCTTACTCCATCCATCCATCCAAACTTAGGCCTCCCTCTAGCATTTCTCCCATCAACTCTCGCATTCATCACCTTTTTCAGCATTCTTTCATCATCCATCCTTTCCACATGGCCAAACCATCTCAGAACATTCATATCTACTCTGGCTGCAATTTCTCTCCTCACACCCGTTCTTGCTCTCACCACTTCATTCCTAACCCTATCCAATCGAGATACACCAATAATACTCCTCAGGCATTTCATCTCAAACACATTTAGTTTCCGTCTCTCACTTACTTTCATACCCCATAACTCTGATCCATACATCACAGTTGGCACAACCACTTTCTCATACAAAACTTTCTTAACATTCATTTCCAACCCTCTATTCTTCATCACTCCTTTCAATGCACCCAACACTTTACATCCTTCATTCACTCTGTGACACACATCTGCTTCCAATCCACCATTTGCAGCTATAACCGAGCCTAAATACTTAAACTGATTAA
>JAXCGZ010021255.1:0-25000 GCA_037179515.1 Halocaridina rubra | reverse complement strand
ATATATATATATATATATATATATACACCTAGTTCTGAGAATAACGCCTAGATAGGTTCTCAGAAGTGTCGGGTAAATGGAAAATCGCGTGAAAAAACGAGTTAATTTCCATAGGAAACAATGATAAAGGGCATAGATACGTTCCAAACCTTACATAGACACACCATGCCAAAGATATAAGATAAGTAAAAAAACATATTTTATTACTACATAGTAAAGCAGAAAGCCCTGTATCTATTTTTAAGAGTATAAAAAAGATATTCATATTCACTTTACAGCTACAAATTAGCATACATTACTATACCTTACTCTATTATACAGTGGGCAACAGTTATACAGTACACTGGGACATGCATGGTGGCAGTGAGCAAGTAACTTATGTGGTAGAAGAGGAAGAGGATTCAGGAGAACGAGCCCCTATCTGCATATGTATATAAAGATAAAATAAGAATTATAAATAACCAAAGCAAGACTAAAAAACGAAAAAAAAATTAATTATGCAATGCCTAAATCTACCATATGACAGATTAAAGAAACTTAATCTACATTCTCTAGAGAGGCACAGAGTCAGGGGGGATATGATTGAGGTGTATAAATGGTTTAAAGGGATTAACAAGGGTGATATTAATAAAGTTTTAAGAATTCATGATCAAACCAGAACTCGTAATGGGTATTGGATTTAATCTTGATAAATTTAGGTTCAGAAGGGAAATTGGTGAAAATTGGCTTGGTAAAACCGTAGAGTATTCCTAGTAGGATAATAAATGCCAATACCTTAGACACCTTCAAATGTAGATTAGATAGACATATGACATAGGTAGGGTGGGTATGAATAGGTTAGTGTTTATTAGAAAAATCATAAAAAGAAAAATAGAATAAATAAGTAGAGTAGAACAGAATAGCTTAGACATGCTGAAAATATAATTCAAAAATGGTGCTGTCTCGTGTGTGCCAGTAGGCATGTTGCAGTGTCCCCTATTCTTATGTTCTTAATATTTTCAGAACACGTGTTTTGCATCCTCCTTCCATTTTCAAATTTGTATCTGGTTTCTGAATGACAAATTTGTTAATAAAATGTATCCAATTACTCTCTCTCTCATATTTCTTTACAAAAAACGAATTAAAACTTAGGTTTATTACCTTTAAAATGAGCACTGTAATGAACGTGATTAAGACTAAAGCAGTAATTGCATTTACATAATAAGATGAAAAATTTCTACCTAATTCCTGTTTAAGAGAGACATTACAGAGGATTCGTGGAAAGGATATTAATTTAACGGTCTTTTAACTCATTAACGTTTTTATTAAATGTGCATTATTATATTTCTCATTTGCTGCCCCAAACGACTCATCAGCTAGTAAAGTAACTGATGTATGCGTTGTTTGTAAGACTATTCTCCTTTAAATATAAATATATTCTATATAATGTAAGTGAAATGAAAGAGAGAGAGAGAGAGAGAGAGAGAGAGAGAGAGGAGAGAGAGAGAGAGAGAGAGAGAGAGAGAGAGAGAGAGAGAGAGAGAGAGAGAGAGAGAGAGAGAGAGAGAGAGAGAGAGAGAGAGAGAGAGAGAGAGAGAGAGAGAGAGAGAGAGAGAGAGAGAGAGAGAATCTTTAATTAACTCTTGTTCATTCAACCAAAACTACATTATTTATTGTAAAAATAATGGTTTAATTACAAATTCGTAATAATAATGATACTAATAATAATAATAATAATAATAATAATAATAATAATCTCCACAATCATCATCAAAGGAAAATTATTGTTAATAATAATAATAAGATCTAAGGAGAATTTTTGGAATAGACATCATGACAGTAATGCAGAGGTATATTAAAACCGGGCAGAGAGCTGGATATTTATTACACATCTTTTATAATCCCTTCACATCTGACAGGTCATTACACTCTCCATCTGTTTCTCTTTACAGCCTGATAAAGGCTGTTTTATTTTAAAATTTTTCGGTCCATCCTGGTGTCACAATAATCTTAATAATAATAATAATAATAATAATAATAATAATAATAATAATAATAATAATAATAATAATAATAATAATAATAATTTTTTTTTTTTTTTTTGAGGGGGGGCGTTATTCGCGAATTCCGAGTTTTTTACTATTATTTTTGGGGGGCGTTATTGCAATTTCGTGTATAAAAAAATTGCGTATAAAAGGAACAAGGTGTATATATATATATATATATATATATATATATATATATATATATATATATATATATATATATATATATATATATATATATATATATATATATATATACAGTGTTCCTTCAATTATCGCGAAGGTTCGGTTCCGGGACCCGGCGCGAGACAGGAAAATCGCGGAGTAGGATCAGCCTATATGTACATAGATATTTTAATTTATTTTTACGTTTACACCGTATAAACTGTATAAACCCTCCCTGTACTGTTAACAAACTACCCTTTACTTCATAAATAACAGCATGCAAGCATAAATATATATGGCATACTCATGTACATAGGTATTTTACAATTATTTTTACGTTTACTGTATAAACCCTCCCTGCACTGTTAAAACACCACCCTTTACTTTATAAATAACAGCATGCAACGTAAATTTATATGTACGTGATAGGTAAACTTACCTTATCTGTTATGGTTAACATTTTCCTTTGACGCTTAGGCTCACTAAAAGAAGCCTCAGAAGATGAAGGATGCTTGGGAGGCATTGCAAAGGTTAAAATATGCGAGTAAAAAAATCACAAGCAAAACGTATAAGCACAACGTGAACGGTGCACACGTGAGTTAGACTGAACGAGTGAGGCGAGGCAATGGAAGATGGTGGAAGCCTTTGTCCGAAACGCTGATAGCGGTATCGTATTTTACATGTTGCAATACTGTTAGTATTTATGTTTTTTACTATTTTTTAGTTTTATTATTCTTAGGCTAAGAAATACGTGTTTTTATCAATAAAATCATGAGACTACTGGAAATATAAATATATATGCTAGCTCACGTAGCTGCGACCCCAATACATTGTACGCTATCAGACACTTTCACATGATGCAATACTGTGAGTTATACTGTACGTATATCTAAATTTATGTTTTTTACTATCTTTTACTGTTTTAAATTCGTAGGCTGGGATATAAATTTTTTTTATCAATTACATAATGACATGTTTTTTTCAATAAAAAAAAATGAAAATACTGAATTTTTTTTTTATTTTAATATTTTTGCATAAAAAAAAAAAATGTGGTACAGTGAAAACGCGAGCCAAGAAACGCAATTCAGCGAAGGATCACTGTGCATATATATATATATATATATATATATATATATATATATATATATATATATATATATATATATATATATATCCCTCATCTTATACTCTTGCACTTTTCATGTAAAAAAAAATTTGTCTACTGTCAAAACCCTTATATAATGTGTCCATACTTAGCATGTACAGTATTCCTAACCATCTGTATACTTTGAATTAAGCCTAGATAACTGTTGTGTACTTAAACCTTGTCAACTATAATTTGAATTTATTTAAAAACAACACTGTAGTAGTTGTAACCTATTTTTGGAGGGAATACTTTATGATTATATTCTATATTTTCCAGCAGAACATGTTCAAAACTGCTCTATTAAAATCCCTGTGGATGGATGGATTCGGTTTTACGTCACGATCTCCCTTTTCTACTAAGGGCTAGGACGGTTGCCTTCTTACGAAGAACTTGTTTTGGCAGATGTAATTGTTACCCTGAGTGTATGCCCTTACTAACCTCAGTCCGTGACGGGGCGCGAACCCTCGACCTGCCGCCTCAGGTCGCAGACGCTACCATTTTGCCACGGAGACTACCTCTATTTAAATCCCTGTAAGATGAGGGATATATATATATATATATATATATATATATATATATATATATATATATATATATATATATATATATATATATATATATATATTATATATATATATAAGCACATTACAATGAGTGAAAACAAGAATAATTTTTATACCAACGGGGACTTTAACCTAGGACACAAAATTACTGTGCTAAGGCGCTACAAACTACACCACGGGAAGTTTAAAAGGGAAACAAACCTTACAGATAAATCTTGCTATACTAGGGATGAACGCATTCTATCTAAATGCCACTCTGTTCATATTACAGTTTCCCCCAACCTCACTCGTGGCTTTGTTTTTGCATTTAATTCAAATCCCAATCTCATTTGGGACCAACAATAATCAAATAAGCACATTACCATATGTGAAAACATGAATAATTTTTACCCCAACTGGGACTTGAACCAAGGACACATAATTACTGTACCAAGGCGCTACCAACTACACCACAGAAGGTCTAAAAGGAAACAAACCTTACAGCTATATCTGCTATACTAGGGATGAATGCATACTATCTGAATGCCACTCTGTTCATATTACAATTTCCCCAAACCTCACTCGTGTCTTAATTTTTGCATTTAATTCAAATCTCATCTCAATCTCATTTGGGACCAACAATAATCAAATAAGCACATAACCATATGTGAAAACACGAGTAATTTTTACCCCGACTGGGACTTAAACCTGGAACACATAATTACTGTGCCAAGGCGCTACCAACTGCACCACAGAAGGTCTAAAAGTGAATGAAACCTTACAGATATATTTGCTATACTAGGGATGAACGCATTCTATCTGAATGCCACTTTGTTCATATTACAGTTTCCCCCAAATTCACTTTTGGCTTTGTTTTCGCATTTAATTCAAATCTCAATCTCATTTGGGACCAACAATAATCAAATAAGCACATTACCATATGTGAAAACATGAATAATTTTTACCCCAACTGGGACTTGAACCTAGAACACATAATTACTGTACCAAGGTGCTACCAACTACACCACAAAAGGTCTAAAAGGGAAATCAACCTTATAGCTATATCTGCTATATTAAGGATGAATGCATTCTATCTGAATGTCACTCTATTCATATTACAGTGTCCCCAAACCTCACTCGTGGCTTAGTTTTTGCATTTAATTCAAATCTCAATCTCATTTGGGACCAACAATAATCAAATAAGCACATAACCATATGTGAAAACACGAATAATTTTTACCCCGACTGGGATTTAAACCTAGAACACATAATTACTGTGCCAAGGCACTACCAACTGCACCACAGAAGGTCTAGAAGGGAATCTAACTTTAAAGCTATATCTGCTATACTAAGGATGAACGCATTCTAACTGAATGCCACTCTGTTTATATTACAGTTTCCCCAATCTCACTCGTGGCTTTGTTTTCGCATTTAATTCAAATATCAATCTCATTTGGGACCAACAATAATCCTAGGTTGAAGTTCCAGGTGGGGGTAAAAATTATTCATGTTTTCACATATGGTAATGTGCTTATTTGATTATTGTTAGTCCCAAATGAGATTGAGATTTAAATTAAATGCGAAAATGAAGCCACGAGTGAGACTGGGGGAAACTGCAATACGAACAGAGTGGCATTAAAATAGAATGCTTTCATCCCTAGTATAGCAGTTATAGCTGTAAGGTTTGTTTCCTTTTTAGACCTTCTGCAGTGTAGTTGGTAGCGCCCTGGTACAGTAACTATGTGTCCTAGGTTCAAGTCACAGTCGGGGATAATTGTTCGTGTTTTCACATATGGTAATGTGCTTATTTGATTATTGTTGGTCCCATATGATATTGAGATTTGAAATAAATACGAAAATAAAGCCACGAGTGAGGTTGGGGGAAACTGTAATAAGAACAGAGTTGCATTCAGGTAGAATGCATTCATCTTTAGTATAGCAGATGTAGCTGTAAAGTTTGCTTCTCTTTCAGACCTTCTGTGGTGTAGTTGGTAGCGCCTTGGCACAGTAATTATGTGTTCTAGGTTCAAGTCCCATTCGGGGTAAAAATTATTCATGTTTTTACATATGGTAATGTGCTTATTTGATTATTCTTGGTCCCAAATGAGATTGAGATTTGAATTAAATACGAAAACGAAGCCACGAGTGAGGATGGGGGAAACTGTAATATGAACAGAGTGGCATTCAGATAGAATGCTTCTATCCCTAGTATAGCAGATATAGATGTGAGGTCTGTTTCCCTTTTAGACCTTCTGTGGTGTAGTTGGTAGCGCCTTGGCAAAGTAATTATGTGTCCTAGGTTCAAGTCCCAGTCGAGGTAAAAATTATTCATATATATATATATATATATATATATATATATATATATATATATATATATATATATATATATATATATATATATATATATATATATATACACAGTGTTCCCCCCCATACCGCGGTAGTTCGGTTCTGGGACCCGGCGCAAACCAGGAAATCCGTGGAGTAGGATCAGCCTATATGTACATAGATATTTTAATATATTTTTACACTTACACTGTATAAACCCTCCTGTACTGTTAAAAAAACACCCTTTACATTATAAATAACAGCAAGCAACGTAA
The DNA here is from genome assembly GCA_037179515.1 of Halocaridina rubra. Lineage (NCBI taxonomy): Eukaryota > Metazoa > Arthropoda > Malacostraca > Decapoda > Atyidae > Halocaridina > Halocaridina rubra. The sequence continues at coordinate 18,516 of JAXCGZ010021255.1, read as the reverse complement.
TTTTTTATGAGAGTGATAGGAAAACTTACCGTGAATGAGGTGATGATGACTTGACATACGTAGGTACAGTATTTTACAATAATTTTTACGTTTACGTAAAATAGCGGCCGACATCCACAAACTTTTTTCCTTCTTTCAGCATATCTAAGAGTTTCACTTTATCTACAATGGTTAACATTTTCCTTTGCTGCTTAGGCTCACTACAAGAAGCCTTAGAAGATGAAGGATGCTTGGGAGGCATTGCAAAGGTTACAATATGCGAGTAAAAAAATCACAAGCAAAACATATTAATAATAATAAGCACAACGTGAATGGCACACACGAGCGAGGCGAGACAATGGAAGATGGTGGAAGCCTTTGTCCGAAACGCTGATAGCGGTATCGTATTTTACATGTTGCAATACTGTTAGTATTTATGTTTTTTATATTTTTTACTCTTTTATTATTCTTAGGCTAAAAAATATGTTTTTTTATCAATAAAATCATGAAACTACTGGAAATATAAATATATATGCTAGCTCACGTAGCTGCGACCCCAATACATTGTACGCTATCGAACACAAGCAAAACGTTTAATAAGCACAAGGTGAACGGCGCACACGTGAGTTAGACTGAACGAGTCTTTGTCTGAAACGCTTGATAGCGGTATCGTATTTTACATGTTGCAATACTGTTAGTATTTATGTTTTTTACTATTTTTTAATATTTTATTATTCTTAGGCTAATAAATACGTTTTTTTATCAATAAAATCATGAAACTACTGGAAATATAAATATATATGCTAGCTCACGTAGCTGCAACCCCAATACATTGTACGCTATCGAACACTATTTCGCATGATGCAATAATGTGAGTTATACTGTACGTACGTATATCAGTCAGTTATTAGTATAATGTATATTAATTTAAAATTCATTTACATATTTGATGATTGTACAGAATCTATTGTATTTATTCATTGTAATTTGGACCAAATATTCCTTTTGTAAAGATTATACTGTACTTTTCAAAAGAGGTGGTCAATAAGAGTATCTTTCTATCTATCCATCTAAATTTATGTTTTTTACTATTTTTTGTTTTATTATTCGTAGGTTGGGAAATAAATTATTTTTATCAATTAGATAATGAAATATGTTTTTTTTTCAATAAAAAAAATTTAATACAGAGAATTTTTTTTTTAATATTTTAATATTTTTGCATATACCCATAAAATAAAATAATAATTCATCAAAAAAAAAAAAAAAACGCGATACAGTGAGAACGCGAACCAAGAAACGCGAATAACTGGGGGAACACTGTATATATGTATGTATATATATATATATATATATATATATATATATATATATATATATATATATATATATATATATATATATATATATATATATATATATATACAGAGTCACCGTGGCTCAAGCGGTAGCGTCCGCGATTCTGAGGCGTCAGGTCGAGGGTTCGCACCCCATCACGGTCTGAGGTTAGTAAGGGCATGCACTCAGGGTAAGGATTACATCTGCCAAAACAAGTCCTTCACTTGAAGGCAAACGTCCTAGCTTGGTAGAAAAGGGAGTCCGTGACGTAAAACCAGAACAAATATATATATATATATATATATATATATATATATATATATATATATATATATATATATATATATATATATATATATATATATATATATATATATATATATATATATATATATATATATACATATATACAGTGTTACCCCGGTTATTCGCGCTTCTTGGTTTGTGTTCTCACTCTATCGCGTTTTTTTTTTTTGAATAAATTATTATTTTATTTTATGGGTATACGCAAAAATATTAAAATATTGAAAAAAAAAATTTCAGCATTTTCATTTTTTTTATTGAAATTTACGTTGCGTGCTGTTATTTATAATGTAAAGGGTGTTTTTTTTACCAGTGCAGGGAGGGTTTATACAGTTTGTAAACGAAAAAATAATTGTAAATGAGTGTGTGTGTCAAGTCATCATCACCTCATTCATCGTAATTTTATCTATCACTTTCATAAAAATTTACGTTGCGTGCTGTTATGTATAATGTAAAGGGTGTTTTTTTAACAGTGCAGGGAGGGTTTATACAGTACGTAAACGAAAAAATAATTGTAAATGAGTATGTATGTTACATCATTATCACCTCATTCACCGTAATTTTATCTATCACTTTCATAAAAATTTACGTTGCTTGCTGTTATTTATAATGTAAAGGGTGTTTTTTTAACAGTGCAGGGAGGGTTTATACAGTACGTAAACGAAAAAATAATTGTAAATGAGTATGTATGTCACGTCATTATCACCTCATTCACCGTAATTTTATCTATCACTTTCATAAACATGTACGTTGCTTGCTGTTATTTATAATGTAAAGGGTGTTTTTTAACAGTGCAGGGAGGGTTTATACAGTACGTAAAAGAAAAAATAATTGTAAATGAGTATGTACATCACGTCATTATCACCTCATTCACCGTAATTTTATCTATCACTTTCATAAAAATTTACGTTGCTTGCTGTTATTTATAATGTAAAGGGTGTTTTTTTAACAGTGCAGGGAGGGTTTATACAGTACGTAAACGAAAAAATAATTGTAAATGAGTATGTATGTCACGTCATTATCACCTCATTCACCGTAATTTTATCTATCACTTTCATAAAAATTTACGTTGCTTGCTGTTATTTATAATGTAAAGGGTGTTTTTTTAACAGTGCAGGGAGGGTTTATACAGTACGTAAACAAAAAAATAATTGTAAATGAGTATGTATGTCACGTCATTATCACCTCATTCACCGTAATTTTATCCATCACTTTCATAAAAATTTACGTTGCTTGCTGTTATTTATAATGTAAAGGGTGTTTTTTTAACAGTGCAGGGAGGGTTTATACAGTACGTAAACAAAAAAATAATTGTAAATGAGTATGTATGTCACGTCATTATCACCTCATTCACCGTAATTTTATCTATCACTTTCATAAACATTTACGTTGCTTGCTGTTATTTATAATGTAAAGGGTGTTTTTTTAACAGTGCAGGGAGGGTTTATACAGTACGTAAACAAAAAAATAATTGTAAATGAGTATGTATGTCACGTCATCATCACATTCACAGTAAGTTTTCCTATCACTTTCATAAAAATTTACGTTGCTTGCTGTTATCTATAATGTTAAGGGTGTTTTTTTTAACAGTGCAGGGAGGGTTTATACAGTACGTAAACGAAAAAATAATTGTAAATGAGTATGTATGTCACGTCATTATCACCTCATTCACCGTAATTTTATCTATCACTTTCATAAAAATTTACGTTGCTTGCTGTTATTTATAATGTAAAGGGTGTTTTTTTAACAGTGCAGGGAGGGTTTATACAGTGTAAACGTAAAAATATATTAAAATATCTATGTACATATAGGCGGATCCTACTTCGCGGATTTCCTGGTTCGCGCCGGGTCCCGGAACCGAACTACCGCGATAAGTGAGGCAACACTGTGTATATATATATATATATATATATATATATATATATATATATATATATATATATATATATATATATATATATATATATATATTTTTTTTTTTTTTTGTTACTTTTATAAATCATTATTAATTAAGCCAACTTGGAGCCAGTGAGGAAAAGTGATAACAGAAGAGTGAAAAGAAAAGTGGTTAGAGCCACGACATATGTGAAAAAAAAATCATAACCAAACATAAAAATTTCACTCGACATGATTTTATTGAGACAAAGTCCCAGTTCCAATAAGACTCAAGCAAATTTTAGTAGTGCTATTTCACAGAAAACAGAAAGAGATAAACCCAAAAAGCCTGTTACTTGGTACTTTAGTGAAAGGGGACTCCCCTTCCAAACAATGACATCTCTTTCCTTCCCCTTCCTCACAAAGTTCCACTTATGCCATCAATTCTTCTCCATACAGGTAAAATGAAGTTAAATTTTTGTATACAGTGATCCCTCGTTTATCGCGGGGGTTCGGTACCGGGACCGACCGCGACAGGTGAATTTCCACAAAGTAGGATCACCCTGTATGTACATAGGTATTTTACATTTATTTTTACGTTTACTGTACAAACCCTCCCTGTACTGTTAAAAAACCACCCTTTACTTTATTAATAACAGCGTGCAAGCATAAATGTATATGAAAGTGATAGGTAAACTTACCGTGAATGAGGTGGAAATGACATGGCATCATCGAGAAGATTGCAGGTCACCGAACGAACCATATTATCATCATGTTCTTGTGAGAGTTGTTGCAGTGCTTTCACGAGTTCATACAGGGCTGCCAGACGTACAAGTGTAAGGCCAGGTTCTTCGATTTCTCCTCGTGGCTAAGTTATGAAGTGAATTGAATATACAATACATATGATAACCCTTGATCATTATGAAAAATATGGAAGTCGAGAGGCCAAGTATCCTATCAGTGTTATTTTGAAATACAGTATACTTTGGACTTTGCACAAACTGGTCTCAATTCAGGTCAGTCTTCAGAAACCAATTGTATTCCTTCTCCTTCTATGATGGAGGTGGATGGCATAGAAAACTGTGAAAATGATACTAATGCTCCCCCAGTAGAGGAAATCTCTTATAAATCACACGTTAAAGAAGATCTGCAGAAGCCGCTTGAAATTAAAGAGGAGTCTGTTGAGGCAAAGGAAACGATACTAATGCTCCCCCAGTAGAGGAAATTTTAAAGAGGGGCCTTTTGAGGCATAGGAGACTGTTATCGAAAGAGCCCCTGAAGCATAACATAATAAGCACAACGCGAACTGCGCACATGTGAGTTAGACTGAACGAGTGAGGTGAGACAATGGAAGATGGAGGGAGAACCAAACTTCAATCAAAATGCCAATCAGACCCCATGATACAGAACATACAAAAAACAATTCTGTGATTCGTCGTCTCTCACCCTTTCAGCCAACAGCATTCCATGAACCCTCTCACGTAGGTGCGAGCCTTTGTGTTTTCCAAGACGCCAATACAGTGTACGCTATCGTACAGTATTTCACATGCTGCAATACTGTGAGTGTATATGTTTAAATTTATGTTTTTTACTATTTTTTACTTTTTATTACTCTTAGGCTAGGAAATACTTGTTTTATCAATAAGATAATGAAAATTTCAATATGTACTAGCTCACGTAGGTGCGACCCTTTTCGTTTTCCGAAACGCTGATTCCGGTATCGTATTTTACATGGTGTAATACTGTGATTATGTTTTTTACTATTTTTTACTGTTTTATTATTCTTCAGCTAAGAAATACGTTATTTTTATCAATAAAATAATGAAGCTACTGGAAATTTTAATATATGCTAGCTCACCTAGGTGCAACCCTTTGGGTTTTCCAAAATGCTGATAACGGTATCGTACTTTCTATGGTGCAGAGTTACATGTTCAAATTTATGTTGTTTTACTATTTCTTACTGTTTTATTATTCTCAGACTTGGAAATACATTTTTGTATCAATAAAATAATGAAAATTTTTGGTTTCAATAAAATAATGAAAATACTGAAAATTTTTATTTCTTTTAATATTTTTGCATACACCCAGGAAAAAAAAAAATAAATAAAAAATGCGATGCACTGAATTCGCGATACGTGAACCACGATATAGCGAGGGATTACTGTGTATATGTATATATATATATATATATATATATATATATATATATATATATATATATATATATATATATATATATATATATATATATATATATATATATATATATATATATATATATATATATATATATATATATATATATGCTGCATATATATCTATATATATATACTGCATATATATATATATATATATATATATATATATATATATATATATATATATATATATATATATATAATATATATATATATATATATATATATATATATATATATATATATATATATATATAATATATATATATATATATATATATACTCCCCAACTTTCATACGAGATAGATTCCAGAAGTCTCTTCGTACGTAATTTTGTTCGTAAGTTGTGTTAGGTTAAAAAAGTAATGTGCTGTACATCATTTACATATGCAGTACTGCAAAGTACTTAGGTTAAAGACCTTTACTACTATAAAACACACAAAATATGCTATATTAGTAAATTATAACATGTTCATAAGTTGATATTTTGTATGTACAGTACTGTAATATAAATATTTCTTTTTTTTCTTTTTTTAAGAGTGTGACACCGGGACAGGCAGAAACTGCCCTCATCAACAAAGGCCCAGGCACAAGAAAATACCAAGACGAAGGAAAAGAAAAAGGTTAAGGGCAAGGCAGAGATGAGGTAATGTCACACAAAGGAAAACGACAGACAGAAAAAACAGTCAAAGTAAAGAGGACCCAGAGATATGGAGGACTAGGCTCTGAGATGACGATAGACCTGCTTTTTGAAGGATGAAGGTCATAAGAACTAGGAAAGAACAGAAGGAGGAAAAGAGTTTCAGAGTCTGGAAGTAGATGGGAAGAAGCAGTCACTGCACCGACCAATCCGCGAGCTACAAATCTCGACATAGTACCTGTGAGATGAGGCCGCTTGGCGAGTGTTACGCGGCCTCGGCAGTGGAGGAGGGATGCAACTCGCCAACTCATCAGAGCAGCGATGGAAGTAGTAGCGATAGAAAAGCGAAAGGGAAGATACCTTACGGCAAAGAGAGAGAGAATCCAGGTTAGAAGTAAGAGAAGGATCATTAATGAGTCTGACTGCCTTAGATTCAACCCTATCAAGAAGATAAGTAAAGGAAGAAGCACCCCAGATGTGTGAGCAGTATTCTAAGCAGGGGCGGATAAGACCTTTGTAAAATTTAAGTAACTGTAATGAGGAAAAGTAATATCGAAAACGAAACAAAACCCCCAATTTTTTGGATGAAGATTTAGAAATTTGGATTATGTGATTCCTCCAAGACAAGTTAGAGGCTATATGGATTCCTAATATATTGAAAGAGTTAAGAGGGTAAATTTCATTAGTTTCGAAGACAATAGGGTTATCAGGAGGAGAAGAAGATAAATAGATAGCCAGAAACTGTGTCTTGGAGGCATTGAATTTAACTAAATTTTGAGTGCCCCATTCAAATACTCTCTGCAAATCGGAGTTAAGAGTAGAAGAAAGAGTGACACGAGATTGATTACGAGTAACAGATGAAGGTTGTGAAGAAAAGGCAGAGGAAAAGTGAAGGGTAGAATCATCGGCAAAGGCATGAAGAAGAGAGGAAGATGGGGATTGTAGAAGATCATTGATGAAGAGAAGGAAGAGAGTAGGTGAAAGAACAGAGCCCTGTGGAACACCACTGGAAACAGAGAAAGGGCTAGATGTCGCGCCATCAACAACTACAGATATAGAACGGTCAATAAGAAAACTGGAAATCAGAGAACAGAAAGAATGGGTAAAGCCATAGGCAGGGAGTTTGGCCAACAGAGCCTTGTGCCAGACTCTGTCAAAAGCCTTAGAGATATCAAGGGCGACGACAAAGGATTCCCCATACTTCCTCAGAGAAGATGACCATACATGAGTAAGACAGGACAGGAGATCACCAGTGGATCTTGCCTTGCGGAAGCCGTACTGGTGATCAGAGATAAGTGAGTTAGATTTAAGGCGTTTCAAGAAGTGAGCATTGAGCAAAGTTTCGAAAACTCTAGCAATAGGTCGGTAGTTAGAAGGAATAGAGCGGTCACCCTTCTTAGGAACAGGTTGAACTAGAGCATGCTTCCAAGATGAAGGATAGATACCGGTTGACAGAATGAGGCGAAAAAGACGGCAAAGCACGGGAGCCAGTTCATCTGCAAACTCCTTAAGGAACCTTGCAGGGATACCATCGGGACCAGATGCTTTGTTTGTCTTTTAGTGAGCGAAGAACCTTATGAACTTTGCGTGAAGAAAGGATAAGGGAGGGCATAGGGTTAGAGAGGGGAAAAGACTGCGGAACAGGTGCGCTGGAATCGTTGATAGAAGAGTTGGTAGAAAAATGAGAGCCAAAGAGAGTGGCTTTGTCAGTGGGAGAGCAAGCTATAGAACCATCAGAACGAATGAGAGGGGGAAAGCTTGAGTTACAGAAGTTTTTGGCTAAGGACCAGAGGCATTTGTCAGTGGGAGAGGAGTTAAGGTCATCAACATTCCTTCTTATAAAGGAAGCCTTAAGCTGTACAGCGATTCCTAGCTATAATAAAAGCAGAGCGAGTTAAATCGGAAGGAGAGGCTTGGTAAGATCGGTGAGCCTGATTCCTAGCCTGGATAGCCATGGAGCAGGCACGGTCAAACCAAGGTTTAGGGGGAGAGAAAGTTTTTGTAGAAGAGGGGATGTACGCCTCCATTCCCGCGGTCATGATCTCGGCAACTTTTACAGCTACCCGATCAGGGTTGCGGGACCGAAAGCAGTAGTCATCCCATGGAAAGTCAAAGAGAAAGTTACGCAAATTTTCATATTGAGTTCGCTCGAAGTGCCAAAGGCGGCGTTGAGTAGGAGGGATTGGTGGTGGGGGAGCAAAAATGGAAGAGACAAAGATCATGGAGTGGTCAGATTTACCAAGAGGGGAAAGCACGGAATAAGAGTAGTTTGAAGGGTTAGAAGTAAAAAAAAAGGTCAAGAGTGTTAGCAGCATGTTTGTGACGATCAGGAACACGAGTAGGATGCTTGATAATTTGCTCCAGATCGTGAGTAATAGAGAAAGCAAGAGCCTCGCTTCCTCCCACATCAGTGTGAGAAGAATGAAGTCACTCACTGTGGTGTACATTGAAGTCTCCAATGTAGAGAACTTAGTGATTCAACTGCTCACAGGTGAAAAAAAATAATTAAGCCCTATCAAAGTTTGAATATAATCCTTAAAGACATTAAAGATTTAACAACATTGGTGGTATTCTTTGTCAAAGTAAAAATGACAGTCTACCATTTAATAATATATCTAATATACTTCAGTAAGCACTAGTATTAGTATGATTCGATTACACGCACTCACCGAGCTAGGGTACGAAGTTGGAGAGAGGCACGCTGGAGAGATGTAAGCCTTTCGGCGTTTGTACACTAATTGTTCAAAGTTCTTTGGATCAGCTTCTATTAACAAACCTTGCCATTCTCTTTCTTTCTCGAAGAATAGTGTGTTAGATCTCACTTCTCCATCAAGTGCGCCACATTCAATATAAAAACCTTTTCTCTGTAAAGTAATGATTCAATCCGTTTCTTTTAAATCATATTCAGTAATGAAATAGCTTTAGTTTAAATAGCAGTAACAAAGGGAGTGCATAATACCTAAGAATATTTGCTGTAAGTGACTTATTTCAATATTCACATTGCTTCATTAAGACAGTGAATAAGAACTGAACGCAGAATTATAACGGATTCCCAACTTACTTTTTCACGTAATATGAAATCTATTCTTTGAGCCTGACCCATTGAAGGATTTTCATCTTCTGGATGACTTAAGTTATATGGCAGCTTGGAAGGTGGTTTCAAAAATTTTTCACGTAATACTCTTATCACGTTTGGATCATCCGGCGATATGTCATTCCTGTTAATATCTGCAGAATAAAATATGATGGAATGGTGGTGTTGGCAAAAATATATTCACAAGCATAATTTTCTATATAAGTATCTGAAAAATATCTGAAAATATTTCCAAATGAGGTCACCTCTAACCAATGCATATCACTTGAGAATAATACCTAAATGATTCTTGGTGAATTAAATAAAGGATATGTTACTTTTAAAACATAGAGTAAATATCAGTTTTTTGGTTCCCTTGATGTTCAACAGAGTTTTTTGTGGTTTGACTGTATTATTCAACGTGATTATGTATATAGATGCTTTATAATACATGTGCAACTATAACAGGTAGATATAATAGCATGTGGAAGTGGTTGTAAGTCATAGCTGATCAATTATAAGCAAATTTTTATTTGCTATGGTAGTGCAGTAGCAATGATGCTTGCATGAACAAGTACTTGAGGGATGCAATGTTTCCCATATTCCCCAATTTGGGAATCAAATTTTATTTACACTATCTGCATGTAGAAGCAATCAGAGGTAGAGCAGATAAGTATTCTGAAGAGAAAAAAAAACCTAATTGCTTATGACGTTTTAAATAATGTACTGTATTCTATTAATAGAACATCAAGCAAAACAAATTCATCCAAAAAATTAATGTATTGGACTCAACTGATAAGCATCAAGTGTAAAAATATGTATTCCACAGTGCCAATCTACAGAATTATGTTCTTAAAATATTAATGACACTAATCAATCCTTCAAACACAAACACTCTGAAAAAAGGTTATTCATTACTTTATTTTAAATGATGATGAATTACGACATCAAGCAGATTTGCAGAATACTTTTCCAAGAGACAAACAGCCATGATCAGGTTTTACATAATGGACTCCCTTTTCTTAGTAGGGGCTAGAACAATGCCTCCTATTGAAGGACTTTGGTTTTGGCAGCATGTAATCGTTACTCCATGTGAATGCTCCTTCTAACCTCAGACCATGGCGGGTCTCAAACCAATGACTAAATGTATCAAAGTCACTCACTCTACCACCCGACCACGGCAGCCACACAAGAGACACAGCCATAAAATATATAAACAAAAAGACATTAAAAAATTTTAGGACAGAGCCAATAAATATTTATGTAACCATTTCATGCATACCTTTGATGACCGGCACATATGGCTTGCCTATGACTGGAGATCGAGGCGCAGGATGAAGAAGATTATTCAAACTAAACGATTCAGATGAGAAGGCTACCATAAAGAAAACTAAAACTAATGCTATGCCCAGGTATATTAAGTTTCTCATACGAGCCATTATATTTTTTGTTCCTGGAAAATTATAAAATACATTAGCTGAAAGCAATATGTAAACAAACATATTATGCAGAAAATATACAGTACTGTATATCCGAATAATGTTTGCATAGTTCAGTACACTGAAGAAGCTTCCCATAATAAAGATACAGTCAAAGCATCCCATAATAAAGATACAGTCACATTGGACTTAATCAAATGAGAATAAAATTAGTAATTAACTTAAAGACAAGGTCTGCTGAATTTAATTAATGGAACATTTTTAATACTTGCTTTGCTTTACTGGTGCAAACCTTTATTATCAATGCCTAGCAGTACAGTGATCCCCCGCTGGATCGCGTTTCTTGGTTCGCGTTTTCACTGTACCACGGTTTTTTTTTTTGGCAAATTATTATTTTATTTTTTTGGGTATATGCAAAAATATGAAAATATTAAAAAAATAAAAATTCTCAGTATTTTCATTTTTTTTATTGAAAAAAACATATTTCATTATCTAATTGATAAAAAAAAATTTATTTCCCAGCCTACGAATAATAAAACAGTAAAAAATAGTAAAAAACATAAAGTTAGATATACGTACGTACAGTATAACTCACAGTATTGCATCATGCGAAATAGTGTCCGATAGCGTACAATGTATTGGGGTCGCAGCTACGTGAGCTAGCATATATATTTATATTTCCAGTAGTTTCATGATTTTATTGATAAAAAAACGTATTTCTTAGCCTAAGAATAATAAAAGAGTAAAAAATAGTAAAAAACATAAATACTAACAGTATTGCAACATGTAAAATACGATACCGCTATCAGCGTTTCGGACAAAGGCTCGTTCAGTCTAACTCACGTGTGCACCGTTCACGTTGTGCTTATTAAACGTTTTGCTTGTGTCCGATAGCGTACAATGTATTGGGGTCGCAGCTACGTGAGCTAGCATATATATTTATATTTCCAGTAGTTTCATGATTTTATTGATAAAAAAAACGTATTTCTTAGCCTAAGAATAATAAAAGAGTAAAAAATAGTAAAAAACATAAATACTAACAGTATTGCAACATGTAAAGTACGATACTGCTATCAGCGTTTCGGACAGAGGCTCGTTCAGTCTAACTCACGTGTGCGCCGTTCACGTTGTGCTTATTAAACATTTTGCTTGTGTCCGATAGCGTACAATGTATTGGGGTCGCAGCTTCGTGAGCTAGCATATATATTTATATTTCCAGTAGTTTCATGATTTTATTGATAAAAAAATTTATTTCTTAGCCTAAGAATAATAAGAGAGTAAAAAATAGTAAAAAACATAAATACTAACAGTATTGCAACATGTAAAATACGATACCGCTATCAGCGTTTCGGACAAAGGCTTCCACAATCTTCCATTGTCTCGCCTCACTCGTGTGCGCCGTTCACGTTGTGCTTATTAATACGTTTTGCTTACTCGCATATTTTAACCTTTGCAATGCCTCCCAAGCATCCTTCATCTTCTAAGACTTCTTGTAGTGAGCCTAAGCGGCAAAGGAAAATGTTAACCATAACAGATAAGGTAAGTTTACCTATCACGTACATATAAATTTACTTTGCATGCTGTTATTTATAAAGGAAAGGGTGGTTTTTTAACAGTGCAGGGAGGGTTTATACAGTAAACGTAAAAATAATTGTAAAATACCTATGTACATGAGTATGTCATATAAATTTACGCTTGCATGCTGTTATTTATGAAGTAAAGGGTGGTTTGTTAACAGTACAGGGAGGGTTTATACAGTTTATACGGTGTAAACGTAAAAATAAATTAAAATATCTATGTACATATAGGCTGATCCTACTCTGCGATTTTCCTGTCTCGCGCCAGTTCCCGGAACCGAGCCCTGGCGATAATGGGGGATCACTGTAAATCAATTCAGATACTGCTCGTCAGAGATTTAACTACTGCATGACAGCTTACCCGAATACTGTATACTGAACCTGTTGATTAAAATTTGACAAAACCAATGGGTCTTTTCTAACATCTAAGAAAGATTTCAAGCAGAGGCCATGTGGCATTAAAAGACTCGATTTGCGATTCAACTGTACAGAAGTCATCAATCTGATCACTGTCAATAATTACCAACCAAAAGGAAACTGAATATCAATAGACCGCAAGTCACAAAGCGTAACATTGCCATATTGAGACAGGCTTAAAGAGAGCCACACAAGACACTGAAAAAACTGATCAAGAGATGGAAGGACACAGCATAGCCTAAATAGACGACCATTCCATATTGTATGTGGGTTACTTAGAGTAGTTCGTAGGACGAAATAAATTTTAGCCAGGTCCATAATATATAGATTTATATGCTGCTCTAGAGGTCTCCCATTCAGCAGGCTCAATAGCATAAAGGAACTACTCACAATCTGCCCCTGGACCACAGCATCATCATTTGGAACGAAAATATAAATAAAAGTTACATGGGAGGGGAGTGGGTCTACCTGTGATGGTGGTGGAGATATCAGCAGAAATTCTATTTGCAATCTAAATGCAATTTTGTGTATGTTATGATCCTTTACCCAGATGGGCAAGAATACCAGGAAAATGAGGAAAAATAAAAGACCAGCAAAAAACGGACACAAAATACACAGTAAATAACACTCTTTTATATATATATTTTTTTAAATTTTACTTATTATAAAACCTACACAGTACAATATTAAGGAAAAAGAATTTGATAAATTCAGAACAATTATTTAAAAGCACATTAATAGGGAGTATAAAAAATCTGACATATACACATAGGGGAATCCTCAACAAAGAAAATAAAAAGATACAGTATATCCTTATCTTTTTTAAAGTACTTAGATATAATGGCCTTCAAAAGGAAATTCATTACATGAAATACTGTGGAGGAAGGATGCACTATGAAGACGTTCTCAAATCAAGTGCTCAGGGAAGGTATCAGACTGAGCCTCCTTCTTAATCTTTGAGTCGGAATGATAAGGTCTATTTAATACAGGGGAATGCCAGCAAGGGATTTCCAAAAACTGCACTCTCTATCAATGATAGAAATTGCCTTGGGGCCAGAACTCCACAAAAAAGAGTGACTAGAGGAAATAAGGAAACCTCAGATAAAAGGCACCAGCTGTCACCATAAAATAAAACATAAGTAAAGAAAATAAAGTAGAAGAAAAAGCACATATAATGTTGATACAGAACAAACAATATTAATAAAAAAAAATTAACAGCTTTATAAGGGCATTAGACAGTCTAACAGAGACAGATAAAAGATATCAGTAGTATAAGCTCAGTTTACAAAAACGCTCATGTCACCTTCAATACTTCTGTACTACAGTAGATGTTTCATCAGCAAAACTAATACAAAGTATACAGTCGTATTTTAACTAATGACAGGCTTGTATCTCAACTGAAAACTCATAAGACCATATGGTTTTAAATTCGTCATAGTCAAGACTTAAATATTTTAAATTATAGAAAATATCAGCTTATTTACAATTCTCCAATCATTTAAATGAGCCTCTTAGAAAAACTCAACTAGGATACTTGAATTTGAATACTGTTTCATGTTTACTTATAAAAGAGAAGAGGAAGATGGTTTTCAATACGGAAAGGAATGAAATGATAGTAAATTTTGTGTAAAACAGTCTTATTGGATAATTGGACGGGGTAGTAAACTACATGTCACTCTCATGGACTGGCCCGACAAAAGGTGGACTTAAAATTTACATTTTATTTCGAAAGACTCTATTTGATGCTTAAAACATATTGTGTAAGTCATGAATGGAACTTTGATCTTAAGGCACAATACCTTTACAAGTTAAGAAAATAAGCAATTAACACACTAAAAACTTTTTTCTTTTATTATATGGACTGCGAAAATATACCAGATATAAACTTTTGCAGTCATAAAGCTCCTGAAGCCTGTAAATCAATCATGCTTTTACTTTTGCACATGTAAATTTGTTAGCAAAAAAGGAAATGTGGTTGTAGTAAGTACTTATAAAAAAATAGTAACTAAATGTAATTTAATATTAGAAACAGCTTTGAAATACTTTGCTGCAATGTTCATAAATCATTGAAAGAATATAAAAAACCTCTTAAAAAACGACATTTCTGATTATGAACTCACTCCTTACCTGGGGATGACCTAATCTAACTTAATAATATAGTAAATTTTGATCATTTTTCCCATATGGTATATTTTGATATTTTTCCCTACATGGGCGTGTGAAAATAAATAATTACCATTTTTTTTTTTTTATTCCTTGACAGTTCTGACAGAGTTGGTAGGGAGCAAGGCTTTGATGGGTGTGGCTCCAGAACTCGAGCTCACAGTTTGAAACTAGATGAGAAAACGTCACTGTAGGATGTACAAAAGTACTTTTTATGCATAAGATCTATAATTAATAACTGGAATTCGCAGAGTAAGGGAATTCTAAACGCTTAATAACTTCTGCATTCAGTCTTAAGGGAAAATAAGTTGCTGAACGCATTCTGCATTCATTTTTTGTAAGAAATATGGCGAGTCCCTGAATACAAACAAAAATACCAGGAAATAAGGAGATATGAATATGAGGATTTCTCCTATAAATACTTCTTCTTCGTCTACATCTTTTTCCCACTTTTATGTGGGGTCGATGTTTCTGGCCAGTTTTCTCCATTTGTTTTTGTCCCTCCCTTTTCTCTAATACACTTCCACACCTCTTGACGTGGTACTCGATCATATGCCTTTTCCAGGTCAATAAAGACCATATGCAGTCCTTTCTGTTTCTCCCTATGCTTTTCCATCATTTGTGTCAAGGCAAATATGGCATCCACTGTCCCTCTTCCAGGCATAAAGCCAAACTGTTCATCCCCAATTGTCGTTACCACTCTGAGTCTCCTCTCTATTATCTTCTCCCATATCTCCATAGTATGACTTATCAACTTTATACCTCTATAGTTTCCACACTCCTGAATGTCTCCCTTCCCTTAATAGATTGGGATAATTAAGCTTCCTCTCAATTCCTCTGGCATCTTTTCCTGACTAAAGATCTTCTTCTTCGTCTACATCTTTTCCCAATCCTATAAATACTATTAGGTAAATGCTCATCTTACTCGAGCAAGGCCTAACTGCCCACCTATATTGCCTTACAAGTAATGGTAACACCTAACCTAAATCCTAACAAGGTCGATATCAATAGAAAATCAAACATCCATAAATCTCTGCCACAGATTCTGAACGGCATTCTGAACATGGCATTTTAGGATAGCCGCGAATCCAAGATAGGATTAAATGGAATGTTACGTTAATCAGAGCATATTTTTTTTCTTTTGCGAGAACCTTAAATGTCACTTCCAGTTGACAATCTAGAAAATAGCTCTAAACTACAAATAATTATTATTCTAGCCAAGCTTAAAGTCTCACCGTTAATGGAGATCATGAGTCCGAGTGTTAAGATTCAACAATACATATAGAATATCCGTAACAGGGAAATTAATTGCTGTGGGAAGAGGGAATGGAAAGTTATGTTTACGTCCTCTTCAGTTCTCTGAGATTGGGCAGGAATATATGTGGAGAGAGATAAGCACTCATTTTTCTACATATCAGTCGATATATATTACTTGTACTATATTATAATTACTAACATTTTGCATTTATAAAGGTATCTTAATATGAATAGACTCAAAATTTACAGCCATAAAAAACTCAGCTTTTTTCGTATCCACTATTAAATTTGTTATTTATTTACAGAAAACCTTTGAAGGGAGTCCTTAAGCAAGTAGCATTTATTTATGTTTAATTTTCCACGGAAAAAAATGGATGTCGTGGGTACGTTATCTAATAATAATAAGAAAAAAGTTCAAAAGCCTTTGAAGATGCGATATTGAGGTTTATATTATACGTGCGTCGTAACTAGAAGTCTTCTGCTAGTTTTGATTTTATTCAATGATACTTCATATCGTCGAAGATCGTGTTTTGTGAATTTACACTTCTATCATTGAGCCAGCAAATCTAATTGTGTACAGACTGAAACTGGTGAAGCGCCTGAGGTTATCATACAGAAGACATACTGCCTGCCCCCATGGCTACCAAAGCACGAAAAGTTATAGAAACTACTGAGAAATCACATGTCTCCTCGCCTGTTAACAACTGTAGGATCATATCTGTCTTGAATATCTTTCAAGACAGTTTATTTCTACGTACATTATGTAAGTGTTGTTTTGCATAATAGTTTCGTTTATTGGAACGTAAGTGCATGCATGTATACTTTTAGACTTAGTATGTATACCTATTCATTTCTATCAGTATACACATATATTCGTATGCATAGTTTATTATGGAGGCTGGCTGTAGAAGACATAGAGAAAGGAATGTGACTCGCTAATGGATTTTAGTCACCTTTCACCTTCTTGATAACGCTTATTACATCGCCTGTTTGAACAAAGAACCATTGTAAGCAAGTCATAACTCAAGTTAGTCCCAGTATCAAGGACCCCTACACACGAAATGAGTTTTGTGAGACTTTCTTACAAAAAGTTAGTTATCCTCGTGAGATGCTACGAGACACTTATGTTTGTGACGTGACTTTAATGTTTAATGCGTGAAAGCAGTAGTAATTAATATTTATGAAATACATTTGCTACTGTGATCAATGACGGTGCTTATAAGTTTGATAATGAGTAATTAGTTGCTTTCGTGAGGCACTACGAGACACTCAAGTAGAAGAACGTGGTAGAGATACGTGAATCAGAATATATTCGAGTATGATTCGGAGTCCCGTGATTGCTGACGACATTTGGGTTTTCCGGATAGATGAGTACAGATTTAACCTATTTCTAACAATATTTATAACTACGTGTGAGGGACAGAATGAGCTCATTTAATTGAACACTCGTAGGTAGAATGTACGTTGGAAAATATAGTATTCTGTATGAGGAAGTTTTAATTTTAGGTGAGGAGACTTTATTTAATCATTCACATATTACCAGTTCACAAACCCCCTTATGATATATTTGCATGTAATATTAACTATATTTTATTGGTAGAGGATTTAATTTTGAGTTCGTTTGTAGGCCTCTACCGAAGCCGTGTCAGGATTTCCGAATTTAGGGGGTTATAAGATCGAAGGGTAACAACACATAGGATATCCTCCACAATATCTCCAAACGTAGGGATATTTTGTGCTTTCTCTACGGTCGTAGGGACGCAAAAAGCAAAGACCGTAGGAACCTTGTGACTATCTAGAACTTCATAGATTCTTTATAATTGATTAATATGAATTGGAACATATAAATTCACCAATTATGTTCACTCATATATATATATATATATATATATATATATATATATATATATATATATATATATATATATATATATATATATATATATATATATATATATATATATATATATATATATATATATATATATATATATATATATATATATATATTGTGGAGGATTTCCTGTGTGTTATTACCCTTCGATCTTATAACCCCCTAAATTCGGAAATCCTGACACGGCTTCAGTAGAGGCCTACCACGATCTCAAAATTAAATCCTCTACCAATAAAATATAATTAATATTACATGCATAAACATACATGCAAATATTTTATATGGGGGTTTATGAACTGCTGATATGTGAATATTTAAATAAACTCTCCTCACCTTAAATTAAAACTTCCTCATACAGAATAATAC
>JAXCGZ010021254.1:45000-62420 GCA_037179515.1 Halocaridina rubra | reverse complement strand
AATTTAGGCAATATTAAGAAAGTACGACCCTCCAATGAGCAGGTCACAGATGAATACACATTCACAAAACCATACACATTAAAAATGATGATTTCGATGCATGACTAGTCTACAAACAGAATCAAAATTATATATAGCCTGTAATCATAAGTGAAACAAATATAAATTAAATGTATCACTAAAACTACTATACAAAAGTAATACTTTGAAGTGAAGTGGTATACATATTGTAGTACTGAGTTACTGATATAGAAAGTACAACTGAATTACTTTTTAGAAATAGGTTATATACCAAGCCCCACAAAAGTAAGTAGTGGCAAACGAACTTCAGATAGTTATTACCATGTAAGTCTATCATTGCTGGTAATACAAGTACACAGATAATTAGTAGATAAATATTGCTGATATGAGTACTTCGTCTTTTAATTACAATTATCGATAACAAACACATCGTTCGAAAATCGTTACCGATATAGCAGTACACTACAAAACAAAAACAAATGACAAACTAATCACATAATAGGAAAATCAGAAAGCGTTTACAATACGTAAACGAAATAAAAAAAAAAGAAGCAAACTACTCATGAATAATCGTAAATTCATTTATTCTTAAATTCTGAAGTTGTAAATTGACAAGATACATTAAATTTACGGTATCAAAATAAATCATTTGATAAAAATTTTTAAACAGTTTTTTCTTCCTTAGTTCAATATAAATTCATCAAAAACTATCATTAGTACGAGGTTGTACTTGATGCTTCAACAAGGGTTTTACAATTTCCTTATAAAAAATCTGTCTACAAAAATCCATACATTCACACAATATTAACTCTGTATAACTATCATAACTGAAACTAGAGAATTTCATAAATTGAAAGAACTGTTTTTTTTAATAATTTGCCGGATCTTGTATACATGAATAACCCCTAAAATGCCATATGGAAAGTTAAATAACTTCGTAAATATTTGGGTTGTGTTGGGTTACATTAGGTTTGGATGAGCAGGATTACGTTAGGTTACATTAGGGTAGGGCAGGCTTGGATTAGGTTAGGATGGGTTGACCGAGTTAGGTTAATTAGCTTAAGGGAACATAGGGTGAGGTTGGGTTTGGGTTAGGTGCCTTGCTTTGTGAGTACGAATAATTCAAAAGCACCCTGGGGTTACTCTTCCTCACAAGATCCAATTTAACTTACAGAATATGATTAATAATAATAATTAAACTTGTGCTAGAGGAAGCTAAAGCTACACTTCTCTTGCATGTATTGAAGTAGAATACTGTATTTCCATTGTGTATACAAGTTACTAAAAGGACGATCGTTTGCATAACTTGACTTGTATGTATATGCATACTTCTAACTCCTAGATAAATTAGATCACTGATAAGAAATGCCAAAAAACTCTTCGAAAAGTTTTCTGAACTTGCTCCGTAAACGACGATACCCACGGAAACTATAGAACTATATTTCTGTACAGTACTTTATATATACGTTAATATGAAATCCTCTTTTTTAAAATAAAAGTTATTTCAAAAGAGGGTTGTCAAGAAAGGCCACACATTACAAAGTGGTAGAAGATAGTTAATGTTAAAAATAAGTTTCATTTTGCAAAGTTTTGCATTGTTTTTCCAAGTGCCTACAATTAGTCCGGTTCCAAACGCCTTCAGTTAGTTTCTCACTGCACTCAAATATTTCTTCTGATATTTTTCTTTTCACCTTTTTCTTTCTCCGTTCACAAGGCAGTACGAGAATTCTTCACAATTTCTCTGCACATAAGCACCAACGTATCATTGCTATAAGTATCATTTTTGCAAAACCATACACTCTAGCTGTTTCAATTCGCATTAAAGTCTGTTATGTTTTCCATTTCATTCAGCCACTACCAAAGCCAATTAACACTGAACAGCTTTGTACAGAAAAGATATTTCAATGCAATGATCAAGATTTGTTACCGTATGACTTCAAGAGCGATCACACAAAACCATACTGAAGTTAGTTAGGATCATAAGCAGGATTTTATATCTGCTATACCAGAAACTAGCATACCACTGGCACTATAATGTCCTTAGATAGTTTATCATTAGTAAATAAAAAAATTCATATCTAAAATCAGTCTGAGTAATATCGAACATAAGTCTGTGATTAAAACCATATTTATAATGTTTAATTCATATCTTATATTCTTGATACAAGAATACATATCTGCTTCAGTGGAAAAATATGACTATCGTATGTACACCTTTATTTTGTCCGTGCAAACGAGGGTTGACTATTCATTCTCAATACAGGAAGAGTTTATACAACTATAGTAAAACTTCAGAAAAAGTGCAAGTTTTCTCATTTCATAAACTTGAGAGCCCATACAGTTTAATTTCAAAGTGGAAGATTAACGGGTTTTTGTAGGTGGATGTGGTGACTTTCAAAAAAGCGTTTGCAAAGATGAGCAAAGTGTGGAGACATCCAATGCTGTAGCAGAAGACGGCATTCTGTCTCCAGGGTCAGTTCAAGCTTGGTGATGAGGTGATGGTTCATGAGGGCTTTGGTTGCCTCCATGCTCTGCAAGTAACAGAGTACGAAGAGATGAAAAATACATTTTCATGGGTATTTCTTACTATATAATTAGAGAAAGAAGTCAAGGCGATGTGTATTTCATGTGAATCAAACACAATTGCTGATAAGGACATAATCAGTTTGCTTTTATATGATGTTTAAAAAACAAAGGCTCAATGACTTAATATTAATGAATGAATATGTGATAAATGAACATGAATAAATGAACAAATGCATGCTGAATGAACATTAATGAATGCATGATGAATGAATATATGATGAATTGAAGTATATATCTAATACTACTGCCAGGAACTACAGTTGTGGGTAAAGAGACAGGCATGGATAATTAGCACTAAATTTATTTGAGAAGGTGCACAGTTCTTCTAGGCCTCAATGCCCCCAGTTCATTTGAAGTTGTTCTTTTAGGAAGGCTAAGCGTCTACTAATTGCCTAACACTGTGTTTATGCCTTTCAAACCTTGGGCAGTTACAAAATGATGATGATAATATTAAAAAAAAAAAAAGGAGGGTTTACAGTACAAGCCTAAGCCAATTAAATTTAAAATTTCAGTGGACAGGGTTAACGCCCCAACAATGCAGGTTCTCACGCAAGTGTAGGCCTATTTTTAGTGACTTTTGTGTGTTTACCTAGTATGAAACAAGAGATATAAACTTATACCTTGTCTCAGAGGAGAAACGTGAAATCCTCGCCATGAGGCCTTTGTTTATACAAAGCATGTCAAACACAGGACGTAAATTATACGTTAGAATGAAAGCGATGCAATAAATGAATAAATGCATATGAATATGAATGAGTTCATAAATGAATATCATAAAGAATATGAGTGAATTAATGATGAAGGGATATGATCGAATGTATGATGAATAAAAGTGAATGAGAAATGGATGAATATGAATGAATTAATGATGCAGGGATACGATCAAATGCATGACGAATGAAAATAAATGAATGAATGAATGCAAGATGAATGGACATTAATGAATTAATGATGAATGAAAATGAATGTATGACGAATGACTAGATGAACTTTTCTTCTAAAATATTCCTTGTGGTTTTCCTATAGTACATAAGATAAAATGCTGAAGATTGAAAAATAACATAAGGATCCAAACACATTCCTAAAAATACTTTTTATTTGTAATCAAAACCAGACTCACATTTACAATACTATATAAAATGCTTCGTGTGAACACAATGGAGATTTTGAGATCATCCACATCACTACATTTTTCTACTGACAAAAGGCATGCCAAATGCATTAAAACTCTAATAATTAATATAGCACAGAAACAAGTAGATGTTTCATTTTCAAGCAAAACATTGACCTATCTCAAAAAAAAAAATGTAATACCAGAAGATTTAAAGAAATAATTTTCAATACGTCTCACCTGTTATTGGCAAGACTGAGATGCAGACGTTAAGATAAACATGAAAATACTCGTCCCTGCCTTAGAAAGGCTCAGAAAGAGCCACAATGGACAAGAATACTAGTTCTAGGCGTAATTTTACATGTTACTTTTTGAGGAGATTTCAACCTTGCCGAGAAATGTCAGACTGGCAAAAATGAGATACTTTGTTGTTGCGGGGGAGAGGTTCAAGGTTGCCAAATATTGTACGTCATGTTATTTATAAGAAGCTCACACGCATCAAGACATTATGCAAAGTTGCCTTAATGAAATGATCCATGCCAATATTTATAAGTATTCCCTAATTCACACACTGTCAATGAAGAACATGCATAAACATAAATAGTCACAAATCCTCCTTGCAATGGGGGTGGCTGAACTAAAGTACGCAACGCACATTCACCACAAGCTAAAGTACCTCGATGTAGCTGAGAAAAGTTTTAGAAGTTATCGAGATACATTAGCTTCTGGTAAATATATATATGCTGTGACTTGACCCCCCCCTTGCATTGGGGGGAAGGCCAAGTCAAAGTACACTCATTCGCCATATGCTCATATATCTCGAAGGAGCTAAAAGGAGCGAACGAAGTATCTTTGGAATTTGATGAATGTGTGTGCTTTCACTTTACCACCCCTTAAAAGGGAGACTGCAGCAACAGTATGTCTATATTTACTTCATATATTGACAATCTGTAAAGCCACGAAACATCAAATTGAAGAATATACTATCCAGCAACGATGACACAAATGGCTGTAGTTAGTTAACCAGAATTATAAGTGAACCAATACAGACAGAAAGATTGGGTACATTCCTAAATATAATAATTTCCAAGAATCATGCCCAATTATACATGAAAAACAATTTTTTTCCCATGAGAAATAAATATGTAAATTTTCCCAATATCCACTTTCCAATCATTGAGAGCAAATTATAAATGAAATGGGAAAAACATATGCCACTTATGCAACTGGAAAAAATTATATGCCACTCCTTTAATTGATGAGTCCTTGATGTTGATTCCAACAATATTACAAATAAATTTTGTATGTTTATCACTATTTAAGTACGAATGAGCAATAACATTGTTGAGAGTCATTGGTAAAGTGAATACCATGCAAGAAAATGAGTTATGCAGAAGTATCATTCCATGATTGTTATCTATACTCGTAGAGTGACAACTGAGTAGTCTACAAATAGACTACTCAAGGGCTTCTCATTACTAAATTTTGTGTACAAACATAGCAAAGAATGATCCAATAAAAGCTGACTATACAAAAGCTATTTTCCACCTTTTAAGGGGGTGTGGTTAAGTCAAAGCAAAAAACTTGACTCTTTGGCTGATAACAAATGCAGAGGAGAGGATTCCCAAGCCCCTCGCTTAGCATCATTTAGACTGATCTATTAAAAAATTTGTCAATGTCATATCTGACATTAAATACACTTCCTAAACCATAGTCAAGTCATATTAAAAATTTATGATTTCAAATATTTATAACATGCTTAATTATAAATTATGGCCAAACTTAATTAGATTAAAAAAAAAATAATATCACATACTAAATTAGCCTTTGTCAGCATACAAAACTTCCTTGAAACTTATTAATAAAACATATCTACTAAAGCATTCCATACTAATTTAATCCTTATCCACATGATGAAAAGAGATCACATTCCCTTCTAAACCTTTGGAATAAAAGAGGCAGTAACCATATCAAAACATTAACAAATTTATGACCACGAACCAAAACATCAAAACTACTTCAATCTACATTCCAAGGTGTCAAGAAACACACTGTTGATACGATACAGATAATACAGAACTTACAATACATTACATGATAACAGTTCCCCTACCTGTGCTGACTGAGATGCTAATAAGGCCACTTTTGGTATGAGTTCTTGTTGATAGGTTGCGGGCCAAATGGCTTCTGACGCTAACCCAATTTCCTGCGCTTTGGAGGCTGAAATCTTGTGTCCTAGGAATAGCTGCGTTGACTACATATTGGGGGGAAAAAATTTTTATACAGTATTACATATTTGTTATTGATATATGCATATAAATATATTTCAGAAATACTCACACACTAAATTGAACAGTCTCAGTCTCTCTAACAGCTTGCACAAGTAAAAAATGAAATAATATATGCTGATAAAGGTATAAAAAAAATAAATTTAAGTAATGACAATAGAATACACAAAGGCTTCCTTATATTAAAATAATCACATTGTGTACTATTTTAAACTTTTATATACACATATATAATGGCCGCAATCCCCCTTGTAAGGGAGGCTGAGTCAAAATACACATTCACCAGAAACTAAAACAGTAATCCCTTGCTATATCGCTATTCACCTACAGCGAATTCAGTACATTGCGGATTATTTTGGCGAGCATTTGTATTTTATATCACAGATTTTCTGGGTATATGCTATTTTTCAGCACGAGGATGCAAACGTTTTGCAGCCTCCGTATCAGCTGATGCACCCTCGCACGCTATTTCCCTGATGATATCATATCACAAGTTTGTTTACTGTTTGTTCTTAATGCTTTTTTAAATTCTCGTCATAATATTCGATCGCATTAAGCGGTAGAAGAGGAGGAGGATGCGGGAGAACAAACCTCTAACCACAACGTTTTGCTGCTTCCGCATCAGCTGATGCTTATCACTATTCAGATACAATATCTTATTCATAAAATATTTATTTACTAACCCTATTTGGGGTTTATCTAATTTACAAGATTATAGTATTATTTGTATTCCTTGATTCTAAACATTATTCGATATTCTTTATATATCGACCATGCTGCACGAAATCTTAACTTAAACAAAGTCAGCTGAGACAAAAAGAAAACTATACAATTCATTACAAAGAAAACGTATATCATACTGCACATGGGAAACTTAAATGAAAAATATATATTCTCTACACACTATTTCCCTGACGATACTATATCGAAACTTTGTTTGCTGTTTGTTCTTAATGCTTTTTTTCAATTCTCTTCATAATATTCGATCGTATTAAGCGATAGAAGAGGAGGAGGATGCGGGAGAACAAACCTCTATCTGCAAACATTTTGGCACTTCCGTATCAGCTGATACAACCTTGCATGCTATTTCTCTGACGATATTATATCGAAAGTTTGTTTGCTGTTTGTTCTTAATACTTTTTTTCAATTCTCTTCATAATATTCGATTGCATTAAGTGGTAGAAGAGGAGGAGGATGCGGGAGAACGAACCTCTATCTGCAAACGTTTTGCCACTTCCGTATCAGCTGATACAATCTCGCACGATAGTTCCCTGATGATAGTATATCGCAAGTTTATTTGCTGTTTCTTCTTAATGCTTTTTTTCAATTCTCTTCGTAATATTCGATTGTATTAAGCGGTAGAAGAGGAGGAGGATGCATGAGAACGAACCTCTAACCAAAACGTTTTGCTGCTTCCGTATCAGCTGATACAACCTCGCACGCTATTTCTCTGACGATATTATATCTAAAGTTTGTTTGTTGTTTGCTCTTAATGATTTTTTCCAATTCTCTTCATAATATTCGATTGCATTAAGCGGTAGAAGAGGAGGAGGATGCGGGAGAACGAACCTCTAACCAAAACGTTTTGCTGCTTCCGTATCTGCTGATGCTTATCACTATTAAGGCAAGATATCTTACTCATATAATATTTATTTACTCACCCTATTTGAGGTTTATCTAATTTTCAAGATTATAGTATTATTAGTATCCCTTGTTTCTAAACATTATTTTATCTTCTTTGCATATCGACCATGCTGCACGAAATCTTAACGTAAATAAAGTCAGCCGAGACAAAAAGAAAACGCATACAATTTGTTACAAAGAAAACGTATATCGTACTGTACATGGGAAACTTAAATGAAATACATATATTCTCAACACGCTATTTCCCTGACGATATTACATCGAGAGTTTGTTTGCTGTTTGTTCTTGATGCTTTTTTCAATCTTCATAATATCACGTTCATATAAACTTACGCTTGCGTGCTGTTAATAATAAAGGGAGAGTTGTAAACAGTGCAGGGAGGGTTTATAGAGTAAAGGTAAAAATAAATGTAAAATACCTGTAATAAATATGGTGCTCCTACTTTGCGAATTTTCACCTTTTGCGGCTGGTCCAGGAACCGAACCCTCGTGATAAACGAGGGAGCACGGTATATCTCATGCAACTCTTTTAGCTCCTTGGGGATAGAAGGTTGCCACAATTAGCTTCTATTGAATGCATGTGCTTTAACTCCACCAGCCCCCGTACAAGAGATAACGTGGTCACTGAATATGTACGAAAGAATCCCAGCACCACTCTGCTGGAGGAACCCCAGGGAAAGTGGGCAAGGCTCTGCTTACCTTCAATTTCCCAAATAAATTTGGGAAAGTGTATGTAGCTCCTCCCTCGGGCACCTGACCTAACTTGGCATAAGGAAGGTAAAACTCAGCGCTGTCCGTGGCAAAGACTAGGTCAAACAGGGGCAACATGGTGACCCCTAAACCCATGGCATTTCCGTTGACCCCAGCTACAATGGGTTTCGGGAACTGCACCAGGGTTTTCAGGAAGTCTCTGCCGAGAAGAATAGAAAAATATGTCTTTAATAAATCACAAGAAGAATGCTACGAGTGACATAAAATGAAGAAAATACATTATCCACAGGTTAAAATAAAGAAAAGACAGCAAAAAATTTCTGTCATATTATTAAAGGAAAAGGAAACCCACTGTAGAGTAGATATGGTGACTGATTATTTACACAATATTAAGCATTTGCTTTCCACTGAAGCATCTTCAAAATACAGATATGGTATTTTGAGAATGCTCTCAGTGGAAAGCAAAAGCTTGACATTGTGCATATAAACAATAACTTTATTTTGTGATTGTGACACCAGGACAGGCCAAAATAAAGGAAAGATAAATCTGCCATCATTGGGCCGGGGCACAAAAATAAAAATTAAGAAAAACAGAAATGGGGTGTTGTGACTTGTCAGATGTGAAGGGATGATATGTAAAAAAAAATATTAGATAATATTTGGTGTTGATATAGCCATAGAATAAGAACCGTAACTTAATGAAGCTGTCACTGGCTTCCCATCTTTTGATTATCGTTCAAATAGTAATTGTCTAACACAACTAAACCAAAAGCAGATAATTCTGTCTTACTTGATTCCTCTGACGAGATTTTCAGCATTCTTTTTTCTGATCTCAACGTTAGGATGCTGGAGCGCCGTTAAGTCTACCCCTTGGCAAAACGTGGGCCCTGTAGCTGTCAGCAGTACCATTCTCACAGACTCGTCTCGTTTCAACGTGGACAGCGCCTCACACAATTCACGCAATACCTGTCATAGAGATTATGCTCTACTTACCATACCTATTATTACTAGTAATTTCTCAGTTACAACCTGTGTTCAGACTCATAGTGAGGATTAATAGTCATATAAACCGGCAAACAACAACAGTGACTATTACTGTTGCCTGTATGTATAACTTACTTGATGAAAATACAAAATAATTCTTTATACCTCTACAGTATTAATCATGTAAATAATATGAACTAAATCTATGGCTAACACCTGGATATAAGTGTAGTGTAAAACTACAGAGCACCGAATCTATTAAACAGTACAGTATTTCCGACACTATACAGAATTTCCTTTACATTAAAATATCTCCAATGTACATCAAACTACTTGCGGTCTAACTTCAGCCAACCCTTACCCGAGAATTAAATGAATTCTTCATCTTAGTCGTCGACGGAGACAGGATGATTTGGGTGAAATTATTGAATTTTCTCAAAGATATGTCTCTATAATGATTATAAGTTATTTGTCTGACGCTGGCTCTCTGAGACTGACGCAACGCTTCTCCAATGCGCGGTCGGCCTCTTCCTTGTCCGGAGCATTCATTCGCTCGAACCAAGGATGTGAGACCTAAAGGAAAATAGAAAGGGTATATGACATCAGTAAATTAAGCTTTGTAAAATTTCGTCTGCTAGCATGGAAATCCAACGACATCAGGCAACAACCTGTGGATTTTCTTCCACAGACACGACTAAAGATGAAAATTCTATACCCTTGCAATACTGCTTTTTATTTTGTAATTAAAGTGATGAAATATATACTATGCTTGTACTTGTTTGTATACACATATACAGACATTCCCCAACTTACGAACGAGTTAGGTTCCAGAAGTCCGTTCGTAAGTTGTGTTTAGGTAAAAAAAAAAAAAAAAAGTACTGTACAGTACATACATATGAAGTACTGTACAGTACTTAGGCTAAAGACACTTAACTACTACATAAAACATACAGGATACAGCAATAATGAATTTTATTACAGTAATAATAATGCAATAATACAATAGTGTACAGTAATACATACATTAATACATGGGTAGAAAATGTGTAAGTTTTTGTTTGTATCTGCGAATGTTCGTAAGTAGAGGAACTTCTGTCGTATACATTTCATCAGTTAAAAAAAAAAAAAAAATCTACACACTGCTGCTAAATGTGGCTGGATCTCTGCGTGTTGTGTAGAAAAGGAGGCAGCACTATACAACATTAACATAATTAAAATGTGGATGTGAAGTAGACATGAACTGTTAATATATAGCATCCAATAGGAAGCCTATGAGTGAAGCAATATACAAAAAGTATCGCTACATTTCGAGTCAATGCTCAGCCCCTTGCTCTTGAGAAGGAGGCCATTTAGGACCCAAAACATAGCTATACTTTCAATGTTTTGTTTCACAGATGGGTCTCCTTGCTACAGACATGAAGTATAAACTTTTATATCAAATTAGTGATATAAGTAACAAATACACATTAAAGTGTCTAACACGCAAGTTGATAAAATTCTCAATACATTTTGTATGAGAGGATATATACTTAGACGGTGAAAAGTATAATCATACATTAGTGTAATTTGTACCATAACGGAACCTGGCTTACACACAAACACGTGTCAACAATAATACCAAATAGACAATATGATATTACTGAATTTGTCTTGGCACAATAAATACACTCTCAGTAATAGTAATAATAAAAGCTTGAGTGACACCTGTGTCAGCTTATCAATTAAGCTTTTACAGTTATCTACCAAGCTGCTGTTACCCTCTTATAGAGCTTACCAAACTAATTTAGCTGAACGTTTTTTAAACTTTAATGTAGTAAGGTATATATTTTTTTTAAACATATATCAATTTTCATTGGTATATTAGATTAGGTTTCACTATCTAATGTCATTACCAATTAAAATAGGCAATTGAACGGGGGGTCGGTGATTTCCTATAGGTATACCTGATTTGTCAATGCTTGGAAATCACTGGGTCTCTGTGACTGGAGTGGGTGCTTGGGCCCCAGCTATAAGGTAGGTGCTCACTGTCCCTTGCCTCTGCCTTTCATTCAAAACATTTTTTTTGTATATGAGTCATTATCGATAGCAAACTCTGGTGCTCCATGAAAAGTCTACTTAGGGAATTAAATCTCATCTGTAGAAAGCTGATATTAGTTCAATGGTTGGAGTACTCAATTTGGGAAGTGACAAACCCATGTTCGACCCATCATGGAACATTAGGAAGGGCACCCAGCCTTAATTCCCCAGCTGAAACATGTCTGTATCCACCCCCATTCAAATGAGGATTAACAGTGACACATAAAATAGCAACTATATAGGAGATCATAAGAATCTGCTTTCAAGACTACAAAATCACTCTCATTTTATAAGAAAATAAATATAATTAAATATACTGACCTGATGACGTAGGAGTGACTGTGATTTCGTTTCTTGAGGACTGCTGTACTGAGGGTAGCTGTAATGAGGATTGATGCAGGTGTTGCTGCACCACAGGGTACACCCTTGGCGCTGGCGTCAGCGTTGTATGTGAGGGTAATCTCACATCTGCAATGTGGGTGCTGCTGCTCACAGCAACGGCTGTAGGAACTTTGGTGGCAACAATTTGTTTTGGTTGAAGGTTTGATGGATGAGGCAACTGCTGAAGTTGTTGAGGGTGGATTGAAACGGATTGGAGCGCCATGATTGACGTTGGACGAAGTTTTGGAATGGCAAGAATCGGGGCCGTGTGCCGCTGACGCTGCATTTGAGAAGCTGATAGAGGATGCAGAGTCGAGAACGACGTTACAATGGCAGGTTGAATGGGCACTGTCGTTACAGTGCATATCTGAGGTTTGCTAAGAGTTGTGCTGGCTACAGGACTCAAAGTGACACTTTCGGGAAGTTTAATTTTCAGAGGAGGTATGACCTTTGCAGGAATTACTACTTTTTCAGTAACTTGCAGTTCGCTAACTTTAGCCTCGACCGGTGCTTTTTCATTCTGCTTGGAGCGGGAAACAAGTGTGGACAAGGCGATGTCGTCGTCCTCTTCCGTCTGTTTCTCTGGATCCTTGGCTTTTGGAGTTGCAAGAATATTCTGATTTTCTTCAGTGCTTGGGTGAACCAAGTCACTGTTCGTGGTTTTCAGCTTTTTCTGTCTTTGAAGTTTAAGCTGCATTCGAATGGCCTTATTTTTCTGCTTTACTGACATAGGAAGCGCTGGTCTTCCTTTCTTTTTAGGCACTGGAGACACTTCTGTGTTTGCATTACTATTGTTATCTAAGACTAATTCCTTGGTGGTCTCTGCTGGTGGAGGTTCTTCAGGTGATTTATATTCATAAGGATCTGGTGGTGTATCAGAAACCTCGGGACGAAGTCTCTTGGCATCAGGGGGTTGCATAGATTTGGTTGAAGTATTGCTAATGGTACTTGTTCCACTCAATTTTCTTTTCCTACTCTCTACGTTGACATCCAGCAAAGACTTACCCGATTTATTGGTCTTCACACTTCTGCTGCTGCTTGCTTGAGAAGTATCGCTCGCTGCGTCATCCTGACCTGCTCTTCTTGAGTGAGGATCTAAACTCGTTAACAAATTGAGCACTCCCTCATCCATATACAGTGTATCGACTTCTGACCATCTTTTCCGTTTCTTGGGGAATAAAGCATCAACGACTCCATCCAGTTCTGGGGACGATGACAACATGGGTTCGGTGGGTCTCTTGGGTCGAAGTTTATGGGAACTCCCTGTGTCATTCAAAGCACCTTCTGGAACAGAAGCGGCTTCAGCACCCATGCTCTTCAGCATGTTCTGCACGCCCTCATCTTGCAACAGCTGCTTTAATATTCTTGGTACCTTTTCTCTGGATTTGCCACTTGACACATTAATCTGAGATTCTGGCACCTGCTTCATGGCACTAGCCAAGTCTACTACAACAGATTCGTCGGTCTCAGAAGCTGCCACAGTCTCGTTTTCTTGTAAAACATTCACTGGTTGTGGCACAGTCTCTGAATAACTAATCTCAGTTATATTACTATCCTGAGAAGCACCTTCTATTTTATCATTAACTATGTCTGCTTTTTCTGACCCTAAGTCAATGTTTTGAACATTAGGAAGGCTCTTTTTCTTGGACTTTGCATAAAACATATCAGCACTTACTTCTGGTGTTTTACTTCCACTACTTTTGAAAACTCTTCTCTCGTCTTCATTATCGCTCTTTGGTTCGTTAATTACTTTCAGGGACCCATCGTCGCAAGAAGGGGTGTCTATCACATCACTACAAGTAGTTTCCTTTATTTCAGACAATGAATTTTGTTCTTTTGCATCTAATTCTACTGGACTCGAACTAATCGTGTCTCCATCTTGAGTTTCACCATTAATAGTAACATTCTTGCTATTTATAGCAGTTTCCATTGGACTACCACAGACCTGATCTCTTGCCAGCTTCCCACCTTCAACAGAAACCTCTTCAGAAACAACAGTTTCTTTCCCTTCAACATCTGTTGTCCCATTTACACAAGATTCACTTACATCGTGTTCTTCAATTTTTATCTCTTCCATCTTTACATCTACATCTTTGGAATTGTCTGCCTGCATTAATTCATTTTCACTGACAGATGACTTTCTCAAGTTCGAAACACTGGACGTATCAATGCACAAAACATCCGAAGTCTCCTCTTTGTATATTTTGCTCACATTATCGTTCTCTCTTTGTGACTTTTTCCGTTTAGAAATTGACTGGTTCTCTTTGTCTCTTTTCTCTTTCCTGATGGTAATGACTTCTGCATTTACATCAGATTTTTCACCATCTTCCTCTAACAATGTTTCGTTTTTTACCTGCACCTCGTCATCAGCCACATTCGCTGGCGGTTTCAAAGCCATGCGAGCTTTGGACTTGAGTTTCTTAGGTGAAGAAAGACCTTTTAACCGAGACTCTTTGGCTGCGTCTACATCACTTTTCTCATCAATGGATGTCTCTTTAACCCCATTAGCGACTTCCTCGTCGTTCTTAGGAGGTTCATTTAAAACTGAGGTAGTACTTTTAGCTGGTAGTGAAGGCAACACTACAGCATCCTGATTTTTGTTAGCTTCAGAAACAACTGATGACTTGGGTGTTGAAATCTCAGAAACAATAACATTCTCTGTCACCTTACTACCTGCAGTCCTAATTCTATTGCATTTTGGTAGTGATGCTTGCTCACTTGCCTTCTGGGTATCAGTCCCCTTATCTATATTGCCATTAACATTTTCCTTCAAAGGCAACATTGCCTTCTGAGATGGGCTTCTCTTAGCACCAGAATTATACCCAATTCCTCTGGCCGCTTCCGTTCGTCTTATGACTCTCCCCGATAAACTTCTTTCCTCTCTCTCGATTTTTCCTTCGGTTGTGCTGGCATTAGCAGCGGCTTCGACTCTCTTGCGAGTGTCTGCGTTAGAAGCAGCGTTCGCTTCATTATCCTTGGCAGAATGCAAAGCCTCTAACGAAGTGTTCTTTTGAGCTTTTCTTCCTTTATTAGTTTTGGCACTCTCTTTTACATTAACCAATACCTCAGTAGATTTATTTTCAGTTTCTTCCTGTTTCTTTACTTCATTACTAACTTTTTTGTATTTCTTCTTCTTTACGCTATCCTGTTTCTTGGGGGAATCCACATTTACAGTAGTCAGACTTGATTCTTTGGTTTCTGAATTATTAAGAGACTTCTTCTTGGAGATTTTCAAAGAAGTCTTAGATTGAGACTCTGAAGACACCAGGACGATGTCTTGATCAACATTTTTAGGCTGCTTAGATGGTGACATGCCTTTCTTTCCCCTTAGTATTGGCTTATTAAGAGGAATAACAGTTTGTGGTTCACCATTCATAGTATTATGTACGTCAACAACAACGGTTTCGAATTTCTTACTAGATTTTCCCCGAGGAGTAATTTTCGTATCTTCGTACGTAAGGTTAAGTTTTCTTTTGGGTGGTCTTCCTCGCGTCCGCTTGACGGGGAAATTTCCCTGGCTCGAGTTCAAGAGTTGTTGCATTTTGTCATCGCTAGGCGGAGCATTTTCATCTGTGACAGAATTCAGGTCATGCATGCTCATCCCATCCTTCCCAGTTGGAGTTCCGTTTTGCAAAATGCTGTGACCGTTCACAGCCTCTTTTCCGTCCACGCTGGGTCTCTCGACAGACTTAGAAAGGTGTTTCTTAAGCTTTTTCGGTGTCACTGACTTCTTACTCACAGGAATATTTTCAACAGATTTTGATCTTGGTGATGGAGTTAAGAGCAAAGGAGGAGATGACGATGGAGGTTTTACTTTGAACTCTGTGTCACTTTTACCGTCTGGGACTGTGATGGGACTCAGGGCACAAGATGTTAGTGTCGTGTTTATGCTGTCTCCAGTTTTTGATTTAGGGACCTCGCTATGAGGTCCATTTTCTACCTTGCGTACTTCACGGAGACCTTTTGTTAGGGATTTGAAGTAGGACCTCACATTAGGAATAGTGATTTCTTCCTTAATTGGAGAAACTTCTGGTGAACTGACTTTGCTTTGTCCCATCACAGGCGTCGAGGGAAGACTGGAAGCATTATCCTCAACCGTGACCTCGCTATTTATGTAAACATCATTTGTGTTCTCAGCTTTAATGTTAACCTCATTTGATTCATTTAATACTTCTCTTGGAATGGCTTTCTGTGAAGATATTTCTAATATTTCCTTATCAGGTCCTTCTGTGGTAACCTTAGACTTTTTAGATATTCTCTTCTGGTAAGTTTTAGTCATCTTCTTAAGATTTTCATTTTCTTTGGGTGAGCTTAAACTCTTTCTCGTCCTTATGGATTTCCTCTTCTGAAGTGGATCGGGCGACTTTTGTGTTTCTCCGTTTCCCACGGCAACACTTCCTTCGATATTTTCAGTTCCTTGTAAGAATTGCATTTTCATACTCTCTAAAACATTGCTAGTTCCTACAATGTGGGTAGTTGGAGAAGGCGTGGTGATAACGTCTGCCTTCATCTTATTTGCGTTTTTATTGTTATTATTGTTCACATTGATATCATTTTCCCCGCAGTTCTCCTTCGCTCTGGAATTGCGCGAATTTCTCTTGGGCTTCGTGCAGTTATTGTTATTCTTCTCTTCTTGAGCTTTACGGGCTCTGTACTCTATCCAGCGAACTTTTCTACCATCAACTCTGGCTACTTTCCGGACTTTGATCGCCGCTTCTAGCTCCTGCAACTGGTTGAGAGCAATTTCTTTCTCTATCTGAAGAGGAGTAGTCTTGGACTCTAAGTTTTCTACGAACTTGGCATCGGTCATAGAAAATGAGCCGTCGGCGAGAACCTCTTCGGCGACACACCCTACTTCCAATAAATCCCGCTGGCTGACTTCACCCCCAGCAGGAGAATCGTCAGTGGAAACAGCCAGCTTGGTTCCTGTGGGTGCAGACATGAGGGATACAGATGAGTTTTTGTCTTCGTCTGACGAAGAGGAGGAGGAAAGGGATGTGGGCGTGGTGGAATTAGGGAATTTTTTGGCATGGGTGGAGGATGCGGTAGTAGTAGTAGTATTACACAGTGCAGAATCATGCAAATAAGAGGGGCTTGCTCTTCTAGGCGTGCGAGCGGTACGGAGGTAGCCAACAGGGGGTAACGAGCTACTACGGTCATCGTTATTATTCCTGCTGTCAGAGAAGCTGGCACTATTGTTGCGGACAGCAGAAGTACCAGCCATCATGCAGAAAGCCACACACTACACTCAACATATACGTAGCTTTAGCCTTTTTACTACAGTACTGTACTCTTCAATAACGTCTACACCACAACCTGCAAACAATAAACACACCAAAAATTACCAAACTAAAAATAAAAATAAAAAAATAAGCCAATAAAACACAAAGAAAACATAAAAAAAATGCCTAAAGAAAAACTTGTTAAAAAAAAAGAAGAAAAAATCTTCAAATTCAAACATCTAAAGGCAATATAAACACAAAAACCACAAAAACCAAAAATACTGTACTCTAAAAAAATTACTAAATATAAAATAATAATGGCTAATAAGTACCAAAAAAGACAGAAAGAAATAAAGTGACAATACAAGCAAGCAAGCAGAAGACTTAAACACCGATT
>JAXCGZ010021254.1:37500-40000 GCA_037179515.1 Halocaridina rubra | reverse complement strand
GGGAAAACGAACCTCGATCTGCAAACGTTTTGGCGCTTCCATATCAGCTGATACACCCTCGCGCGCTATTTCCCTGACGCTATTATATCACAAGTTTGTATGCTGTTTGTTCTTAATGCTTTTTTTCAATTCTCTTCATAATATTCGATCGCTTTAAGCGGTAGAAGAGGTGGATGATGCAGGAGAACGAACCTCTAACCAAAACGTTTTGCCACTTCCGTGTCAGCTGATGCTTATTCAGGCACAATATCTTGCTCATAAAATATCTATTTACTCACCCTATTTGGGGTTTATCTAATTTTCATGATTATAAATTATCATTAATATGGTTCTTAACATTACTCTATCTATCGACCATGCTGCACGAAATCTTAACGTAAATAAAGTCAGCTGAGAGAAAAAGAAAAGAGATATATAATTCGTTCAAAGAAAACGTATATCATACTGTACATGGGAAACTTAAATGAAATATATATATTCTCTATACGCTATTTCCCTGACGATATTATATCGAAAGTTTGTTTGCTGTTTGTTCTTAATGCTTTTTTTCAATCTTCATAATATTACATTCATATAAATTTACACTTGCGCACTGTTATTAATAAAGTAAAGGGTGGTTTGTTAACAGTGTAAGGAGGGTTTATACAGTAAAGGTAAAAATAAATGTAAAATACCTATAATAAATGTGGTGCTCCTACTTCACGATTTTTCACCTATCGCGGCGGATCCTAGAACCGAACCCCCGCGATAAATGAGAGAGCACTATATATATATATATATATATATATATATATATATATATATATATATATATATATATATATATATATATATATATATATATATATATATATATACACAGTACCTGTATATAGTGTTCAATCCCGCAGCAGGGGTTATCTACACTTAATTTCCCAGATCAAATGCATTTCTCTACCCCCATTTGATTGGACATAAAATGGCAAACAACAAGTGTTCTTTGTTTTTACTACAGTATAATTACTTACAGTGTACTGTCTTTAACAGAGTACAGTGAATTACAGTGCTGGAAAGTATTATAGAAGTTCCCCTACTTGCAAACAACTAAGTTATGAACATTCACAGATATGATAAAACACCTACCCATTTTCTATCCATGTATTAACGTATGCATGTCTGCACTGTATTGTATTATTACAATACTATATAAATATTCATTACTACAGTGTACTTCATGTTTTATGTAATAGTTAAGTGTCTGTAGCCTAAGTACTGTACAGTACTACACATGTATACACTGTAATGTATTTTTTTTACCTAAACACAACTTATGAACACTTCTACTTACAAGCGGACTTCTGAAGCATAACTTATTCGTAAGTTGGGAAGTGTCTTTATTAATATTTACGCAGTAAAGTATACATCAACACCAAATATTCTTGGAGATTCATTACACATGTCTTATTATTCCTTCACATCTAACAAGTCACAATACTCCCCATCTATTTCTCTCTATGTTT
This sequence comes from Halocaridina rubra, assembly GCA_037179515.1. Lineage (NCBI taxonomy): Eukaryota > Metazoa > Arthropoda > Malacostraca > Decapoda > Atyidae > Halocaridina > Halocaridina rubra. The sequence continues at coordinate 38,501 of JAXCGZ010021254.1, read as the reverse complement.
TCTAAATGTCAAGGCCCGATGAAGGTAGATTTATTTTTCTGGCCCGTCCTGGTGTCACAATAATAATAAAAAAAATTAAAAAAACTACTGAGTGCAGTATACAGGGTTTTAGATATAAATAATGATTACCTAACACGTGTCATTTTAGAACATTACCCTTATGTTAACCAAAGACTGGTTGTGTCTAGTCTCTCTCTCTCTTTATACAATACTTTACAGTATAGTAGCTATACTGCCTATATAATTAAAACATTTATACTGTTCTGAGTACCAAAAATATAATACTGTATTTAATAATAATATTATAGTAATAATAATAATAATAGTAATAATAAAAATATTATTATTAGCATTATCATTAATACTGTAGTATTATTATTTTAGGATGTGTCTAAGTCAAGCACAATATTATTCGCTCCACTTCAATCTTTAAAATATTTCAAAAATATTAGTTACCGGTATGTGTCCAAGTTAATAATTTTGCTCTGCCTCTTAGAGGCACAACTACTACTATTATTATTATTATCATTATCATAAGCCAAGCAACAACCCCAACTGGAAAAAGAAACTTTGGAGGTGTTAAAGGTCCTGATGCTATTTATATCATAAAATATAATTGTAGAAAGAAAGACTCAAAAGGAACTTTGGAGGTGTTTAAGGGATGCTATTTATATTATAAAATATAATTGTAGAAAGACTCAAAAGCAATCAGACAAGTAAGCCTTATTTAAGATTAAAAAATTTTACCATTTGCGATCATATATTCTCTGCAAAAATAAAAGGTATGTGGCATAAATTATGTCCTAAAACACCTAAAATGACCAGATATTGCTATACGATAACAAACTCCTGAACACTGTACATGAACAGTTAAGCTACCTCTCAATGGAGCAGAAAAGACATGGTAATATCTTTTTTTTACCAAGAAAACTCAATGGTTTGTCTTTTTGTTCTGTTAAGTTGTTGTCATTGTTGTTCCCCAAGCTGCCTGGCGGGCCAAA
>JAXCGZ010021254.1:15000-22500 GCA_037179515.1 Halocaridina rubra | reverse complement strand
TATTATTATTATTCTATGAGGGACATCCAGCCATGACTTTCCAGCTTCAACCCATCCGTGTCCATTCCCAAGATGGTGACTAATAATGACATATGTGTCCTTTGGCTCAGTCACTCCCTCACAAATAAGAACATAAGAACATAAGAATAGAGGACACTGCAACATGCCTACTGGCACACACGAGGCAGCTCCATTTTTGAATTGTATTTTCAGCATGTCTAACCTATTCTATTCTACTCTACTTATTTATTCTGTTTTTCTTTTTATGATTTCTCTAATAAGCACTAACCTATTCATACCCACCCTACCTCTGTCATATGTCTATCTAATCTACATTTGAAGGTGTCTAAGGTATTGGCATTTACTATCATACTAGGGAGCTTGTTCCATGCATCAGCTACTCTATTACCAAACCAATTTTTACCAATTTCCCTCCTGAACCTAAATTTATCAAGCTTAAATCCATTATTACGAGTTCTGGTTTGATCATGAATTTTTAAAACTTTATTAATATCTCCCTTGTTAATCCCTTTAAACCATTTATACACTTCAATCATATCCCCCCTAACTCTTCGCCTCTCTAGAGAATGTAGATTAAGTTTTTTAATCTGTCCTCATATGGTAGATTTCTGATATTGTGTATCATCTTGGTCATTCTTCGTTGCACTCTCTCCAAGGATTCAATTTCCATTCTATAATAGGGTGACCAGAATTGCACAGCATAATCTAAATGGGGCCTAACTAATGCAAGATAGAGCTGCAAAATAACTTTTTCCGTCCTATTGCTGACGCTTCTTGAGATAAATCCTAAAATTCTGTTTGCTTTATTTCTGACTGCTGTGCATTGCTCTCTTGGCTTAAGACTACTACTCACAAGAACTCCCAAATCCCTTTCACACTGAGAACTCATGATTTCATGGTTATTTAGCTTATAACTAGTATTGTCTTTTATAGTACCCATTTTAACTACTTTACATTTTTCAACATTAAATTCCATTTGCCATTTGTCCGACCATTCAGATAATCTATTTAGATCTTCCTGTAAAGCATGAATGTCTTCTTTTCCATTTATAGTTCTACCTATTTTAGTGTCGTCTGCGAATTTACTTAGGTTACTACTGATATCCGAATCCAGATCATTTAGATATACGATGAATAATAGAGGACCCAGTACCGAGCCTTGTGGTACCCCGCTTGTAACCGAGCCCCACTCTGATTTCTCTCCATTTATGCAAACCCTCTGTTTTCTGTCTTTTAACCATTGTTTGATCCATCTGAGCACAGCTCCTCCTATACCATGAGCTTCCAGCTTTTTAACTAATCTTTTGTGAGGAACTCTATCAAAAGCTTTGCTAAAATCTAGATATATTGTATCATATTCTTTGCCACAATCTACTGCCTCGTAAACTTCTGAATAAAAAGACAGTAAGTTTGTAAGGCACGAAAAACCCTTAAGAAACCCGTGTTGTGAAAGTTTTATCAGTCTGTGTAATTCTAGATGTGCCCTTATTTTATTTGCAATTATGGATTCTAGAATCTTACCCACTGTTGACGTTAAACTTACCGGCCTATAATTATTCTTTTTAACACGTTCTCCTTTTTTAAATATTGGTACCACATCTGCCAATTTCCACTCCATGGGTACCGATCCTAATTTTATTGAATTATTAAATAATGCAGTTAGAGGACAACTAAGCTCTTCCTTGCATTCCTTTAATATTCTAGCATATATTCCATCAGGTCCCGGAGATTTATGAGCCTTTAATTTATCTATTTCTTTTATTACCTCCTCTCTCGTAATATTTATTGAACTAAGTATATTATCGGGACTGTCTCTGTAAATGGATTCTACTTCCGGAATATTTTCCAAGTTTTCATTTGTAAATACAGATAAGAAATAATCATTTAAACAAGTACACATCACTTTATCGTCATCTGTGATATGGCCATTGGCTACTTCAATTGGTCCGACTTTTTCCTTAAATTTTGTTTGATAATGTTGATAAAACCCTTTAGGATTTTCTTTAGCTTCTCCTGCTATTCGAACTTCGTATTTTCTTTTCGACTCTCTAACTATCTTTTTAACTTCCCTGTTTAACTGTATATATTGCTGCCTCACCTGCTCTTCACCTCTTTTTAGTTTCCTGTATATTCCTCTTTTAATACCTATAAGATTCTTTATTCTATTGTTCATCCATTTAGGGTCATTTTTTCTTGATCTGCAATGTTTCATGGGAATATAGTCTCTCTGACTATTCTTAAGAGTCATGACAAAATTTTTATATTCCTCATCCAAATTTATATTAACTGACGGGCTGCTGTTCTTTCCTGTGAGAGAATTTAATGTATTGATCTTATCTTGTGATAATCCTTGGCATGTGGTACCCAAATTTCGGGGTAATCCGCTACCTGCGACCTGACCTGCTGGATTAACTACCCACATCTGTACCCCCAGAAATCCCTTCCCATACCTCATTAGATAATTTAGTTTTTAAGCCCTCAAAATCTCCTGCTCTAAAGTTTGGAACAATATTCTTATTTTCCTTTATAGTTTCCTTGAAAATTATGTTAAATCTAATGGAATCATGGTCACTGTTGCCCAATTTTTCACCAACTTCTAAATTTGTAACCATATTCTCTCTATTACTAAGAACTAAATCTAGTGTATTCACCCCCCGTGTTGCTTCATGTACATGCTGAGAAAGGAAACTGTCTTGTACTACTTCCAAAAACTCCTTAGAGCTACTATCACCTGTTATGGTTTCCCAGTTAATATGTCTAAAATTAAAATCGCCTACAATGCAAACTCTATTTGACCTGCTCACTTTAGAAATTTCATCGTATATAACTTGCGACTCTATATTATCTAGATCAGGTGGTCTGTAGACTACTCCTACAACTAGACTTTCTATATTATTTTTAATTTCAACCCATAAGGTTTCTGAATTTAGATTTGTCTTAATTCCAGACTTAATGCAGCTTCTGAGGCTATCTTTAATATACATAATTACCCCTCCCCCTCTTTTATCTGCACTACGATCAGCATTATAAAGTTTATATCCTGTAATTATGTACTCAGCTTTAAGGTGTTTGCTTTCTAATTTAATCCAACTTTCACTAATGCATATTATATCCGGTCTCTCACTACATACTATGGCTCTCAGTTCTTCTATCTTGTTACCTAAACTACGGCTATTTGTATAATATACTTTTAAACTTTCTCTAGCTTCACCCTTCTTGTGGCTATTCTTTTTGTTAATATTTGTTCTATGTAACAAATGGTTCTTATCCTTAGACTCCCAGTTATTTGACCCACTCTTTACTGAACCCTTACTGACTAATTTCTCAGCACAAGTATTAATCATTTCATTATTTGTGTCTAACAAAACCCCCCTACCTCTCTGTCTATCATACCAGCCAATACCGAGACACCTGAATTAGAAAGATGCACTCCATCCCTTGCATACATATGCTTACGACTAGTGAAGTGATCCCACCCGTCTATAAAACCTATATTATTCTCCCGACAGAAGACTTTCATCCTAGCATTTACTCCTATAGCTCGAGACCACCACTCTGAACTTTGGCTAAGCCTAGGGAGAATACCACACATCACAGGAACTGCACCTCTTTTCCTAATCTTATCCAGGGCTTGTCTATACAACCTAATCAGCTCTTCACTTCTACCATCCTGCACGTCATTTCCCCCAGCTATCAAACAAACAACATCTTTTTTCTCAATCCAGCTATTTATTGACTCACCCACCTTCTTCATACCTGCTCCAGGGAAAAAATATTTTCCTCTAACTCTATGCCTGAGTTTCCTGTCTACATATCTGCATAGTGAATCCCCTACAATTACCAAAGAACGAGACTTATCCGGAGGATGGGTTACTCCGACCTTGGGAGACTTACCTAGGCTCTTGACCTGAGAGCTTTTCCCACTTCCATTTTTACGATCGCTAGTACACCTATCTGACTCTATGGTTCCTGAAGAATTACTGCCGCCACTGTCACATTCATCTCTAAGTGACCTAAATGAATTAGAAACCTGTAGTCTAAAAGTATCATTTTTCCTAAGAACCATTTTCGTTGAACCCTTATTCACAACTTTCCAGTCGTCTTCATTATTCAATCGACCCTTCCTGGTTAACACCTCTACTTTACCTCTCAGATCCCTGTTCTCCTCAGCTAAGGATCTGACCTCCTGCCTGACTGCGGCCAACTCATTTCTTAAATTAAAAATGAGTTTGCTTGCGTCAGACGAGGACAAATCCCCAGCACAGCCACAAACAGCACCAACAACGACACCACCACCAACACCACTACCACTAACACCACCAGCACAATGAACACCACCACTCTCCATTGTACTAAGTTTGGTCAAGATTGGAGCTACTGGAAGCACGTCCTCACTGGATGAACCCAGGAACTATCTGTGCCTAGCCTATTTTGCACGTCCATATCTCGACGCTGCTGAAAAGTTCCAAAAGGAAAGACGAAATCAGTATTTTTAGATATTTCCAAAAATTTGCGAATCTTGAAACAGTTTTTTCCGAAAACCTCTCAATAAAAACTTAAAGTGAAAGAAATCCAAAAATTTCCAAGACTCAGAATATTAAAATCTTCATATATATATATATATATATATATATATATATATTATATATATATATATATATATATATATATATATATATATATATATATATATATATATATATATATATATGAATTATTTTTTACCCCGACCGGGACTCGAACCTAGGACTTATGATTACTAAGTCAAGGCGCTACCACTACACCACAGAAGGTTAAAAGGAATCCAACCTTATAGCTTATATCTGCTATACTTAGGAATGAACGCATTCTAACTGAATGCCACTATGTTCATATTACAGATTCCCCAACCTCACTCGTGGCTTCATTTTCGCATTTAATTCAATTCCCAATCTCATTCTGTGGTGTGTAGAGAGGCGAAGAGTTAGGGGGGATATGATTGAAGTGTATAAATGGTTTAAAGGGATTAACAAGGGAGATATTAATAAAGTTTTAAAAATACATGATCAAACCAGAACTCGTAATAATGGATTTAAGCTTGATAAATTTAGGTTCAGAAGGGAAATTGGTAAAAATTGGTTTGGTAATAGAGTAGCTGATGTATGGAACAAGCTTCCTAGTAGGATAGTAAATGCCAATACCTTAGACACCTTCAAATGTAGATTAGATAGACATATGACAGAGGTAGGGTGGGTATGAATAGGTTAGTGCTTATTAGAAAAATCATAAAAAGAAAAATAGAATAAATAAGTAGAGTAGAATAGAATAGGTTAGACATGCTGAAAATACAATTCAAAAATGGAGCTGCCTCGTGTGTGCCAGTAGGCATGTTGCAGTGTCCTCTATTCTTATGTTCTTATGTTCTTATATATATATATATATATATATATATATATATATATATATATATATATATATATATATATATATATATATATATATTTATAATATATATATATATATATATATATATATATATATATATATATATATATATATATATATATAATATATATATTTATATATATATATATATATATATATATATATATATATATATATATATATATATATATATATAAACCAAATAAGCACATTACATATGTGAAAACATGAATCATTGTTTACCCCGACCGGGACTTGAACCTAGGACTTATAATTACTAAGTCAAGGCGCTACCAACTACACACCACAGAATGAGATTGAGAATTGAATTAAATGCGAAAATGAAGCCACGAGTGAGGTTGGGGAATCTGTAATATGAACATAGCGGCATTCAGATAGAATGCGTTCATTCCAAAGTATAGCAGATATAAGCTATAAAGTCTGATTCCTTTTAACCTTCTGTGGTGTGTAGTTGCTAGCACCTTGACTTAGTAATTATAAGTCCTAGGTTCAAGTCCCGGTCGGGGTAAAAAATTAAATATATATATATATATATATATATATATATATATATATATATATATATATATATATATATATATATATATATATATATATATATATGAAGACTTTAAATATTTATGAAATAAATAGCCCAGTGTTGAAAGATAATTATTTACTCTTCACCAGCTGAAGGTCATAACCCGAGGTCAAATTTGACCTGACCGCTAGACCTATCTCACTGGAAGGATAAAGATAAGGAAAAAGGTCGCGTCAGGATAGGACAAGGGGGGGGGTCAAACACCCTCCATAATGTTCGCTGATTGGCTTGTTTGAATACTCCCCCCCACCGGAGGAAGGGCATCAAATCCCTATATCTTCATAATGAGAAATTAGTTTATTTGGCTTCAAAAGTTCTAACCTCTAATGCATGTTGACGATGATGATATTATTCTTATTATTATTATTATTATTATTATTATTATTATTATTATTATTATTATTATTGTTGTTGTTGTTTTCTATTGTATTATGTAAAGCTAATGAAAAACTGGGACTGGACATTACACAAAATATTATATTATATAAACCATTTAGAAATATAACCTAACCTAACCTAACCTAAAACTAACCTAAGCGAAGACTTGCTTTACAAATTTAAGGTCCCGTTTAGTCATGAGCTCCATTATCACTTTATAAATAAATAAATAAATAAATAAGAGCACTGTGACAGACGGACAAACACACATTAGCCAGCAACAAGTTAAACAGAAATTATTGTACAGGAGCTTTTCTTCTCGCCTGTCCTCAACAGTCCTCAGGGACGACAATCGATATGCCGTCCACTACCTTTCCCGTCTGGGAGGGAAGGGGGAGGGAGATGGAGGGGGAAAGGGGGGGTCTATAACATTACAAACATTACATTTAATTGTTTATATTTATGTGCAATCAAACCTAGTGACGTAAAAGTCGACTAAATGGGGTAGCGCGAGGGGACTGGGAATCCACTCCTTTGGATTTTCCTTCCACAAAGGCTAATTTTTTTGCCTTATCTCAGCCATCCCCCTTATAGAGGGATTGTGGATTTTTTTTTATTTTGATTGACTTATACAGGGATTATGGATTTTTAATTAGACTTATGTACAAGGGTCAAAAACCCCTAGGAGTGATTGGTCGAGTCAAAGCAAAACCTTGATTTTCTACGGGAGAAAATAGGTACGTTCCGCTCCATTTAGTCGATTTTTTGCGACACGCAGGGGAACAAGGAGGCGGTATTCTCATCCTCCCCCACAGGGGAAAACAGATTAATATTCAGGGAATAGTTAAGAAAAATATTAAACAATAAAACTAGAGTTACTAGCTAAGATAATCCCTCCATCACTAGCAAAACTAATCTATCTCGTAACATATTATCCGTGTAATATTTAATTTACGCGAATTACATTAACCTAACCTAAATGAACCTAATAAAATAAACAAGGAGGACACACTCACTAAATATACAAAAGAAGAGAATTATATTCACATTCATTGTCATAATTATTACTGATTATT
>JAXCGZ010021254.1:0-10000 GCA_037179515.1 Halocaridina rubra | reverse complement strand
TAGACAAACATGTTTCAGAGGTCTTGAAACTAAAATCCATGATTTGTGTAGCAATGAGTTTTGAGTGTTTGCTAGCTATCCTTGACTAATTAATATTACACAGGATTATACACCTGAAAATATAAGGTCGCTTATGCTATTTATGTTTTTGTATTCAAAATTTTGAACCATCATTATCCTAGCTGGCTATTTGATTTAAAAACAGTCAGGGATATAAGGGGAACCAACACAAGACAGAGCAGTGAGCTCTTTATTCACAGAACAAACACAGAAGCAGGTTCAAAGATGATCACTATCAAAGGGACAACACTCTGGAATAATATTCCAGAGCATCTTAAAAATGCATCCTCCTTCACAGCTTTCAAAGGCAAACTATATAGTTTTCTTTTGGACAAATAGTTGCTGCTCATTAAGAACTAATTATTCTCATTGTAAGGAAACAAATATGGAAATGATGCCGATAATAACGATCCTGTATCTAGTGGCATACTTACTACTTTATTATTAACATTATTGTTAACATTTTTATTACAGCATTATTATTTTCTATGAAAGCTACATTTACTTTAACTATATGTATAACCCTCTTATTTATTAGTTTAATTACATGTCTACTTATAAGTTACTATTAATGTTGAATATCCATTGTACAAAATGGAAATAAATGTTTGTTTGTTTGTTTGTTTGTTTGGTATTGTATGTCACTACTGACTTCAAGCCTACTAACTGTACCTTGGCTATGGAATCGGCTCTTGTTTTGGGAAATTTGAAGATCATAACCCCCTCATGAGATGGCACTGAATGGTGTGCCTCTGTCTGCTATTTCTCTAAACACATCGGAATTCAAAGGTTTTCTGGTGGTTTCTTACAATAATAGAAAACCTTCTAAGTCCTTGTGGCGGTCGGAGAAGTAGGTGTGGATGAGTTTTGTTTCAGTATTGGACAAGACCCTGAAAGTGATGTAAATGCAGTAATGGTGAAGCCATTAGGGGGAAAATGCATTCGAATTTGTCTGCATGGCCAGGACATGATAATTGGCTTTACATGACTTACCATTTGGCAAAGGAAAATGAGAATGGGCTTGGCTGTAGCGATAAGGCATGATATGGGATCCAGGTCTGTTGAATGGATTCGGTTTTACTTCACGAACTCCCTTTTCTACTAAGGGCTAGGACGGTTGCCTTCTTACGAAGGACTTGTTTTGGCAGATGTAATCGTTACCCTGAGTGTACGCCATTACTAACCTCAGTCCGTGACGGGGCGCGAACCCTCGACCTGCCGCCTCAGAGTCTGTTGAATGTCACTCAGTTTTGACATCAAGAGTTTCGATGCTATCAGACATTTATATACGAGTTGAAAGTTGTGTACTGATGGATGTCTTTGAGAGACAAACTCATTCCTGCATTCATCTGCCTTTTGACTTGCCATGTAGTAGGTTGGCTCATGGCAGCAGTCGCCCGTTGCGATACTACAGCTGAAGGTTTTTTGAACTTAAATTGGTTTGTCCAGGACAGTTCGATGTAAAGTCTTCCTTCAGTTACGGTTCTTTTTCTTTGCCTACAGCTACACTGAATATTCTTGGATATTCATTACACATCTTTTATTATCCCTTCACATCTGACAAGTCATTGCACTCTCCATCTCTGTTTCTCTTTACTTTATGTATTCTTCGTGCCCAGGCCCGATGGGGGCTGTTTTATTTTATAATTTTTTTTGGCCCGTCCTGGTGTCACAATCATTAAAAAAAAAAAGTACAAAATGGAACCGATCAGGAGACGGGAAGTTACGAGCTTTGGCTCTTTCCCGTAAGCACAATTAGATAATTACAATTAGGTAAGTTTACATACACACTCACACACACACTTCCTCCACAAATTCTTATCTCTTGCACTTTACACTGACAATTATGTAATCGAGTTCCAACAGACAGGCTGAATAGCCTACCCGGGAGTGGAGTCATTCAGCATGCTGTCCAAACCAAATGAAAATTATGTAGAAGTATGATACTTGAGGGACATTGATTATATTTATATCACTGAACAATGAGTATTTTTGTTAATAGCGAATACAGAATGAAGGAGGTACTGTATTAAGCTTTGCAATACACAAACATACCCAAATATCAAAAGAAGGAAAAGAACTGAGGGGGGACTGATCAAGAAGTGCAGCCTGATCTTAAGAATTTTAAGAGATCAAGAGTCAAGATGAATACATTTTCGAGCAGGAATGGGGTGGTTCTTTAGCTGCTTTGATTAATATCTAGCAATAGTAATAGTAAAAAAATCTAAAAAAAAATAAAAACCTTTTTTGTAGAATGACAAGGTATTTACTTCAGTTTTAGACAAAACTAATAGCGGAAGTAGTAGTAGTAGTAGTAGTAGTAGTAGTAGTAGTAGCATCAGAAAACTGAACAGCTACTTATTGCCAAAAATCTTTTTGAATTCACAGAAACATCCTCAACTTTCTTTAAATACTGCGTCTTAAAGTGCATTGTCGTTGTTGTTGATATTGATGTTGTTGATGTTTGTCGCCTTTTGAATCACTATTAACCCCCATTCGAGTGGGGTTAGACCAAGACAAACTGGAGTTTTGATATTAAGTCTGGATGCCCTTCCTAACGCCCCGCGGTGGGCTCCAAAGTGCATTCCTGGATTTAAACAATGAATTGGAATTCTGCGTGATGGTTCGTTGGTGTTATAGGTGAACTTCACTTGGTATCATATTTACACTGAGATAAGGAACTGATAAGTGCGTCTACCTGTTATCGCAAGAGCTCGAGAATAACGCTGTTGTTTACCTGTAAGCAGATCAAACTAATAGTTTTTGATAATAGCAGCCATGAACGTAATGCAATTTCCAGCAATTATGTTTTGGTTTATAATAGCAACAACAACGGTTGTAAAAATAATAATAATAATAATAATAATAAAGAGTAGAAGTTTATCACTTCTCGTGCCGAGTACTCTAACCACTGAACTACCGCGATCCTAGGCTCTAATGTACATTTATTACACAACACAGAACATACTCTCAACATCTGTGGCCTTCATCAGATGTACAGTCTAATTTATTAGTTAATGCTATTTATCATATCTAAGCGAGCATGCCACCTTTCAACAGCTCTGTGGATCAGAGTAGAATCATAATCATAAGGTCTCGTTATTTCCTTCTTATGGAACTATATATGGCCGCGGTTTCACTGCCACGGCGTGTGTAAGTCAAAACATCACTACTGAATTCAGTGAAAATTTGCTGCCTTTCTGTCAGCCAAAGCTGAACTCAATACAAATATACTTCATGACAGGGACATGACGCTCGAGTTCAACTCCCCAAGGTGATATACAGAGGATATTTTCGCCAGAACCTCTCCAGAGTTGGAAAGAAGAGAACAGTGACTCCTTTCGTGAGATAGACCTTGTGAATTTAGCAGCCTCAGAGAGTATATCAAGAGAAGAGATGTCAGTGATGTAACATTATCTTCAAGGTTTCGAGGTCTTAAAAATAAATAAATAAATAAATAAATAAATAAATAAATGAATGAATAAAGAGTTAAGGAAACAAATGCATAATAAATGAAACAATAAATAAATAGAGTTAAGGAAACAAATGCATAATAAATGAATAAATAAATAAATAAAGAAGGGTTAAGGAAACAAATGAATAATAAATAAATAAATAAATAAATAAATAATTGAAAAAAATAAATAACTGAAAAAAAATGAGGTAATGAAACTCATGATTTTGTGTGTGTCAATAATCGCATATTTCTCCATTCACCTGTTGATATAACACCAGCTACAAACAGTTACCAAGTTATACCAATTTGAGTTCACAGGACTTATAATTATTCCCATACAGGTAATCCAGCTCAACTCGGGGCCGACCCTAAGCCATGATCAATGGAGAGAGGTGGTGTAATGAAGAGCATCCGACTGTAAAACTAAAGACAAAACAAATGTATAGCTTGCACAAGGCTAGGGAAAAACTCGACCCCATCTAAATATAGGAAAAATCTGCGTATCGCGAGCAAGTGCGAGATATGAACGTAAGAGTTACAGGTAATTGCCACTTACTACAACAGCCTCTTACTCTTTATGCAAAAGTGGAATACTGCCTTTGATAATATTAAAGTGATATAAATTATATGAATAAAAAATGGTGAATGAAAAGGTTTAGGTTAGGTTAGTAATAAATGAAGTATGAAAAATAAAAAATAAAAATGCAATCCATGGTACTCATTATTGAGTATTGAGGGGACAATCGTCCAAGGAGGCAGTTGTCCTAAAGGAAAATCGTTCGAAGCGACAATTTCCCTAGGGGAGATTGTCCTTTAAGGGCAACTATCCTACTGCACGCATATATATATATATATATATATATATATATATATATATATATATATATATATATATATATATATATATATATATATATATATATATATATATATATATATATATACCCCTTACAGATTCATAGACGATGCTAGTTTACGCGTCTGTGATTAGTGCCGGACGTCCATAAACCCCCATTATGGGGTAACTAGAAGGTAAGAGATCAGGGGAGTAATGGGTTCCTCTATAATAATTCCTAGATGAAGGCACGAACGTATTTTAAAGTGATTTGTCTTAATTTTTTTTTATAAGGGTAAAATAATAGTTTAGCTGGTCTGAAAGTGCCAGTAAACAAGGGGTCTTTCAGCCATAGGAAATCCATGTTTCATGCCCATAATTGTGATCAAGGTCTTGGAAGAAGTGACTATTACACAAACCTTTGTTGTTGTAAGTATATCAGTGATTCACGAGAAAACACCTCTCGAGAAGTGACAAATCTGCGTTCGAACTCGCTCCGGGGCATTATAGAGGACATTCAAGCCTACTCCCCATGCTCCAACGCGTCTGTGTTCACCCCCATGCGCATGAGAATTATTTTTGTCGCATATAGCGATAATGACGTACATTTTCTATCACATCAAATCGGAGATATTTCATTTTCGATCTGGATGTAGGCACGAGAGAGCATAAGTTGATATTTTCTAAAGCCTCCTATATTAGACACAGATGCAGTCAGGTAGACGGAGAGACAGAATTTATAATGTTTTGGATGGGCCGTGTGTGTGTGTATTGATGATAATTCAACAATCCGTACGGCACAAGTAAATTATAGTTTCTCTTTACATTATTATTATTATTATTATTACTATTATTATTATTATTATTATTATTATTATTATTATTAGTTTGATGGTTCAAATCACAAACAAAAACATAATAATATGTTTTGATCAAATCACCATATTTAAGTTTCCACATTAAAAGCAGAGTATAATGGTAATATTTGTTTTCCTACTTGTATTCCTGTGATGAGAATTCATCTGTTGATCATGAGAGAGAGAGAGAGAGAGAGAGAGAGAGAGAGAGAGAGAGAGAGAGAGAGAGAGAGAGAGAGAGAGATTTGTGATCACTGCATATTGTTACTTTGATTCTCAAATGTTTTCTCTAAAGAAGATACAAGTCAAACTACATGTTTTACGCTTTAAAACTGAACAAAACATCCAATCTATCTCTTATACCTGTAGGAAAATATAGTACAATACAGTTCCCAATACAGTTCTTAACGTGGGAGTGGCAATATACGGTATAATAACATCGAACCACGGCTGTCTCTCCTCTCTCGAGGTTTTACTACTGGGTTATAGCTATAGTAAAATGACGGAACAGTTCATATTTAACGACTGTAACTCAAGCCATAACTATAGCTTACGAGGCGAACTACGGGACTATAAAAAAGACGGACTGATTTCCGTAGAAGAGATGACACGTATCGTATTTTAGACAGAGAGGAGAGTAATCGTGAATTTTGACGGTAAAATCAGAGGGAGAGAGGAAGATAACTCTGGCAATTTAGCGGGGAAGAAGGCTTCGCCATTTCTCATTTTCTATACGTTCCACGGCCCACCTCAAGTGTTCTTCAAAGACAGTCTTCTATGAGTTCTAATACTAGAAATAATATAGTTTGGTTGAATATTGATTCTTAAAAACACTGACTACGTGAAATTCCATACAAAATAGTCCCATTTGCTCTAGAAAATTATATATATGCGTCAATACAGAGAGCTTTCATTTGTGTGTTTGAGAGAGAGAGGGGATGTGTTCAAGGCCATCTGAGCTCCGAACAAAGAAAACGCGTATTTGAAAAGAGACAATAATTCTCTCTCTCTCTCTCTCTCTCTCTCTCTCTCTCTCTCCCCTCTGTTGAGTCGTTTCTCCCTTCCTCTCTCCCCATCTGTTCACCACCATTTCCCGTGCTAATCTTCTCTGCTACTCTCCAACACTTCACGGAATTTACATACGCCTTTTTAAACAGATTTGAACGCATGTATGAACCACGAATTGAAAGTTTAAAAGGGATAAACAAGGTATTTTTACAGCATAGACTTTCGTTTATAACGTTCTCGAGATGAAAGTATTTAATGCGTTTTTAGTATAGAGACGTACTTAGAGTTACTACGCAATAAGACGACGTTTGTAGCCTTTCAATACGAAAGCGTTTGGTTTCTGGCGACGTAAGGTCGTAGCTTTAACGCGAATCCATGGTGATGAATATTTTTTTTTTTTTATATTAACGAATATTACTCCGTAAATACCAGACCATAAATTTATCTAAAAGGTAAAAAAAAAGTAGCTTATATATATATATATATATATATATATATATATATATATATATATATATATATATATGTGTGTGTGTGTAGTCACCGTGGCTCAGGTGATAGCGTCCGCGACTTTGAGGCGTCAGGTCGAGGGTTCGCGCCCCGTCACGGTATGAGGTTAGCAAGGGCATGCACTCAGGGTAACGATTACATCTGCCAAAACAAGTCCTTCGCAAGAAGGCAACCGTCCTAGCCCTTAGTAGAAAAGGGAGTCCGTGACGTAAAACTAAAACAACAATATATATATATATATATATATATATATATATATATATATATATATTATATATATATATATATATATATATATATATATATATATATTTCAGTTTATTAAGTTCAATAAATTGAATCATGTAACGTGATGTAAGCAAGCACGTGGTCGCATTCTCACATGCCACACATTGCGTGCGCACAGGCGCATCATATCAAGCTGCTAATCATTACTCAATATTGCTTAGATGGTAAGGATCAGAGGGTACGATCCCGCCGCGGGGCCTAAGGAAGGGCATCCGGCCTTAATCCCCCAACTCCAACAGGTCTGTGTTCAACCCCCATTCGGAGGCTGGGTCTTTTAATGTAATCTTAATGCAATCCTTATATCAGGTAAAGATTATCGACCCCTAGAACATTAAATAACCCCGTAATTTCTTAGTTTAGGTTACGCTAAGCTGAGCTGTTGTTTAGGTTAGGTCAGGATAGGTTATTGCCTAGTTAACCTAACAACGATTTCTGGGTAATTTAATATACTAGGGGTAGCTAATCTTTATCTGAAGTCTGACAGCCTCCTTATTTGACAGCACTTTGAAAATGGCCAATATGCACGTCCCATTGCCAACTTAACTAGAGCCTAATACACTTTAAAGGGCGGTTTACACGGTAAAACGGTTCGTCGAACTCGGTTCGACAGACAAGTGTTTGAAGTGATGTTCGAACGTGTGAACGGGGTATTTGGTTGTCGGACACGTTTGTCGAACGTGTTCGACAACCAAATACCCCGTTCACACGTTCGAACATCACTTCACACACTTGTCTGTCGAACCGCGTTCGACGAACCGTTTTACCGTGTAAACCGCCCTTAACAGTGAGAATCGAACACAGGAGAAATACATTGGCCTTACAGAGGACTTTTACTCCATTGCGTGTTCCCTAGCATGTTGTAAAAGTCGACGAAAATGGATGGAGCGAAGGGTCTGGGATTCCAAACCATTCTTGTTTTCCTTCCAACCAAGACACAAGGGTTAGCTTTGACTCGGCCACCCCCTTATAAGGGAGATTATGATCCTTGAATACAGATAGATGGATATTTGATTATTGGTATGAAATATAACACGAGCGAACAAATATTAAAAGTGCGCGCGCGCGCGCGTGTGCGTGCGTGTGTGTATGTGTGTTTACCTAACTGTGCTTACACTATGAATGTGTGTGTGTGTGTGTGTTTGTGTGTGATGATTAATTATGAATCAATCAATCTCGAATGGACAAAGAACGCATATTAATGCGCTTACTTGAGTTACTTTTTATAGATGCGTTCACCCTATGCGCTCTCATCATTCTCTCTCTCTCCAGTCCAAGAATGATATGGATTCCATTTAGAATTGTACATTTACTATTATTATTATTATTATTATTATTATTATTATTATTATTATTATTATTTTCATTATTATTATTATTATTATTATTATTATTATTATTATTATTATTATTATTATTTGACTATCAAAGAACCACACACACACACACGCAAATATGAACCACCCCTTCTCAGCTCAGTGGTAAAATATACGGCTTATACCATAGCAGGTTGCAAAATGGATTCCTCGATGTGACTCGAAAAGAGCATCTCTCCGCCAGAATCTCTTGAGGCCGTAACAAGAAGAGGGGAACGTAAATCCCTTTGCTTGGTAACACCTGTCAACTCAGAAGACTAGGTGAATACCTGTAATATTTTTATTAGCTACTTTCATATGTTCATAGAGGGCTTTGTTTCTCACGTGCCTTTCTCGAGACCAGTCGTTAGTTTAGTATCAAAATTTTGCTGCCAGATGCTTCTCCTGATACCAATCCTCTATTCATTCGGGATTGGGACCGGTACCGATGTGGGTTGGCTTGCTTCCTCAGTGATATAATTTTCTTTCCTTTCTGCAACCTATATTTAATCATAAATATTTCACTTTATCCATTTATTGAATTGATCTGGGGGCCACAGTAACACAGTGGTTCCCTAGCTCCAACCTGTCTGTGTCCACCCCAATTTGAATGGGGATTAATGCGACACATAGAGGCAAGAAAAAAATATTATCTGTCCCTCCTCTGACATTTTTTTTCTCAAAAAGATATCACATCACGTTTGTCTACTAGAGGAAGATGGATATATTGGTTAAAGTTAGGTTAGGTAATTGTTGGTTTATATACTTATCTATAACAAAACAAAACAAAACAAAAACATTTATTTCCATTTTGTACAATGGTTATTCAACATTAATAGTAACTTATAAGTAGACATGTAATTAAACTAACAAATAAGAGGGTTAGACATATAGTTAAATTAAATGTAGCTTTCATAGAAAATAATAATGCTGTAATAAAAATGTTACAATAATGTTAATAATAAAGTAGTAAGTATGCCACTAGATACAGGATCGTTATTATCGGCATCATTTCCATATTTGTTTCCTTACAATGAGAATAATTAGTTCTTAATGAGCAGCAACTATTTGTCCAAAAGAAAACTATATAGTTTGCCTTTGAAAGCTGTGACAGAGGATGCATTTTTAAGATGCTCTGGAATATTATTCCAGAGTGTTGGCCCTTTGATAGTGATCGTCTTTGAACCTGCTTCTGTGTTTGTTCTGTGAATAATGAGCAATAATATTATACGGTGTATGGGTACAATGGGGGAGTAGTATCCTTACACGCTCGTATTTCGATAAAGACAACTTTTAGCAGTTTAATTTAAGAAAAGTGGAAATATTGATAGATTGTGCCGTTTTATGAATCATTACTGATTTTCACTCGAATGGGGGTGGGCACAGACAGTTTAGACCTGGAAAGTTAAGGCTGGATGCCCTTCTAATGCACCACAGTGGGGTTGAAGATATATGTAGAATATTAGTATTGCAACGGAAGGATGTTAGATACGGGAAGGACATCAAAATATCCTGTGGAGGGCAACGAAATCCTCCGGAAGATGGGAAGTTTTATCATGCACACACGCGCCTACATATGCTCGCACACACACACATGTAAATGAATATGAAAGAGGGCCTCAACGAAGTACTC